>KN501926.1:762-19906 GCA_000787155.1 Scartelaos histophorus | reverse complement strand
AAAAGTACCAATAGATTAGGGCTGGGCGATATGGAGCAAAAAATATATCTCGATATACGATATATATCTCAATATCTGTACATGAAAAATAACCCCCCCAAAACTACTGTAAAAACAAAAATGTTAAGTGCAAAGAAGTTGTCAGATCATATAGGAAGGTGTACAAAAGTGCTTCTGCAACATTAAAAACAAAATTAATATCCCTGTATAAAAATAATAATTTAAATGTAAAATAAAGGAAGAAATAAGCTCCTTTAGCAGAGGAAGCTCGGGAGGTTCCTTATTTTAATAGATCCATGTCCCTCATGTTGCCCACCCACTTGAAACTCAAAGCTCAAGCTCAAGGACTTTTCTTGGACTTGTTGGCCTAAATTATGCGATTTTCTATTCTATGTTCTAATGTTTTCCTCATCACAAACATACCTTAAACCCACAAAGCCTGTTTGTATAATCCATGATTAATTAAACCGATGTGAATGAAACAAAATCGAAAAAGAGTCAATTCTGTGGAATATAGGAAATTTAAGACCAAATACTAGAGACAGGGCCCCCTTCTAACATGGAGACAATTGGAAAAGTGAATTATTTATGATTGCATTGTATTATCGAGCAAATAAGCCCATACAATAACTCTAGAAAAGACTTAACATGAAATAAGAGTTAGTATGTCTCCAAATCTCTTTTCAAAGCACCACCAGAGCAGTTCAGTAGGTCAAAGGGACACGCAGACAGCACGCTGCTCCCTGCTCTATCTCCCTATGTTTTTTTCATAGTTAGATATTAGTTTAAGTTTTTATACAGCTTATTAAGATAACGCAAACATGAAAATATCATATAGTTAAACAGAGTGAATACTTTATCACATGTGGGAGAGTAAATGTGTTGCCATAAAGAGTCAGTGCAACGTTGTCCATTTCTTCACGTTCCGTAAAATTAAATGACAATTAAACAAATTGATACAATAAAACGCACGTAAAGACAAAACATAGATGATTGTGTGTGATTATTTTAAAGATCGAGGTAATTTTCAGGCCAAAAAACAGTAAAGTAAAGTCGTATTTACCTCATTCACTTGCTGCAGCCTGACCGCTACTTCCGGAACAGGAAACGCAGTGGATTATGGGTAATGGAGTTCTTGGGAGTTCTTGGGAGATAATTATTCTGCCCACCAGTGCTTTTCATGTCATCAAGGAGCAGTTTTCAAGTTAACAGTTACTGTTTACATTTAAGTATGTTTGTGCATTTATAACACAGTCCTAAAATTTGGTTTAATCTTGGTTTAGTTCTGGTTTGGTCTCAGATATAAACTTTTTTACTCCTGGTCCTGGTTTGGTTTACTTTTGGTTCAGTGCCAGTTTAAAGCTGGTGTATTCCTGGTTTGGTTCATACATAAAAATGGATTTACAACTCTGAGTTTTATACATTTTTATTATTTTTTCAATAATAATTACAAATGCAGTTTTCAATCAGCTCACCAAAAAAGAACACAATATGCAAACCAGACATTATTCATAGGTAAAAATTCAAATATGGACTATAAAAATAAAAGTGTGCGTCTTTGGTGTTGAGTGCAAACACAGCGGCTCTACCAGCTTGGAGCGGCCCAGTGCAGACCCTTTAATGCCACCTCGAATCCAAGAAAACAAGCCTGAAACAAACAATAATATTAGATTTGAATAATCACAGTAAAAAAAAAAAAAAAAAACAAAAAAAAAAACAAACAAACTAAAGGGAAATTATTTTGTTTAAAGGGCCGTCTTGCAGTCATGACCGAGCTAATCAAGACCAAGACCAGTCTGAGACCACAGGGTCATGAGACTAAGACGAGATCAAGACCTCTGAGGGTTAAGACCAAGACAAGACCAAGACTTTTCAAGGTTTTCAAGACCAAGAACAAAGCCCATCAAGACCAAATCAAGACCATTGTTGTAATTTTTGTATTTTAGAGTTATGTGTGACCCAATTCCCAATTAATAATAAGCTTGAGTATTTATAGATTTTATTTTGGCCTTTTCCTCCAGTGAAAATGAACCTCATCAGAAAATCTTGACAAGTTTTAGTTTCATTGCTCTCCAAGCTTAGTCACCCCCCCTTCTGAGCGCTATCCCAACACAATCAGCGTGCATCAGTCTAAGAAAACTACTGTAGCAATAAAAAAGCAAAAGTATGTCAAAATAATAATCTAATAATTCATAAACTAGCCCCACGTTGGTCCTTTTCTAAACTCACAGCGTTGGCGGGGAAGGCTCGCAGGAACACGGCGTTGAACCCTTTGTAGAGAGCTTTAGGCCCCTCCTCCTTTAGCAGAGTCCGGAGCACGTCCACCAGACCGCGGTACTTCCCATCGGCCGCTGCAAACACACACACAACCTTCAGACCTTCATCCTGGAAATATGAAACTGAAATCCACATCCTGAAATCCTCTGATAAAGTCTGTGGTGATTTAAGAAACCAACAAACTACTGCAGTTCTGTAGCAGTGAATCATGGTGAACTAAACCAGGACTAAACCAGGACTAAACCAAGCCTGACCAAGCCTAAACCCAGGTTAAGGTTGTGTTCACACTTGTGTACAGACCACATCAGAAATGGACCTAAAGGGACTGAACCCGGAACAATAACCTGGATTAGAACAAGACCAAACCAGGCCCAAGACTCCCACAAAATTCAGTATTAATAATAATAAAGTTTTGTCTCTTTGTGCTTTCAGGAGGAGGTACAAAAGCAGTGATATGAGATGAACACCTTCAGATGTTTGAAGGTCATTGTCAGTGTGTCACTAAATTCATTTTATTTCATTTGGCAAAGTCTCATTTTAATTGACAAAGCAGAATGTTCAGCTTGATGCAGCAGATCAGACTCTGGGGTCAGTTGTGTTATCCCAGTTTAAGACAAGAGAGGGCGCAAGAGTGGAGAGATTTAACCCATTGTTGTAATTTTTGTATTTTAGAGTTATGAAGGTGAACTAAACCAGGAATGAACAAGAACTAAACCAGGACAAAACCAGGACTGAACATGAACTAAACCAGGCATGAACAAGAACTAAACCAGGACTAAACCAGGACTGAACAACAACTAAACCAGGACTAAACCAGAACAGAAACAGACAAAACTATGACTGAACCAGGACTAAGCAGGGACTAAACCAGGACTTAAACCAGGATTACCCCAGGACTAAACCAGGACTAAACCAGGAGTCCTTTCCAGAAGGAGTTCTGACCGGTCTGGAAGTTGGACTTGAGCACATCCGGAGGCAGAGCAATGGTCCAGTTCAGGATCCCGGCCACCCCCCCGGCCAGGAGGATCTTCGGAGTGGTCAGTTCAGACACACTGTCAAACACACACATGCAATGAAGCGGACATATTAAAGGGCTAAATCTGGTTCTATCACTGACCTTTGACCCTATCACTGACCTTTGACCCTCTGGAGTCAACAGGTTCTTGAGGTATTCATAAGTAAGGAAGTACAGGCCGTTAGAAGGCACATCTGAAACAACACAAGCAATCAGAAGAGAAAGTCTAAACCTAATCCAGGACTACACAAGGACTAAACCAGGACTATGCAAGGACTAAACCAGGATTAAACCAGAACTAAACCAAGAAAAGACTAGAACTAAAGCAGGATGGAAACTGGACTAAATCAGGACTAATCCAGGATTGAAAAAAGGACAGAACCAGAACTAAAGCAGGATTAAAAAGGACTAATCCAGAGCTAAACCAGGACTAAACCAGGTCTAAACCAGGTCTAAACCAGGTCTAAACCAGGCACTTGTACCTCTGATGAGCGTGAGGATGGTCCCTTTGTAGACGCTCCTGATGCCGTGCTCTTTGTACAGTCTGACCGCACAGTCCAGGGGCCCGGAGTACCTCACCTGCCCACTGCTCGCCTGCACCTGCACAAGACGGGGGGCAGGAGGTGACTGTTCGGGCAGTGATTTTTCGGACAATGTTGAGATTGCGATAACATTTACAGTTTTGTAAAGCACATCCAGGAACATTTGACAGAAGAATTATGAAAAGTCTGAACTGCTAAACTAATACAAGAACTGTACTGGACAGGACTAAACCAGGACTAACAAGAATTCAAACAAGGACTAAACCAGGACTAACAAGAACTAAACCAGGACTAACAAGAACTAAACCAAGACTAACAAGAACTAAACCAAGACTAAACCAAGACTAAACCAGAACTAACAAGAACTAAAACAGGACTAAATCAGGACTAAGAAGAACTAAATCTGAATTAAACCAGGACTAAGCAAGAACTAAATCAGGACTAAACCAACACTAAACCAGGACTAACAAGAACTAAACCTGAATTAAACCACGACTAAAAAGAACTAAACCAGGATTAAACCAGGACTAAGCAAGGACTAAGCAAGGACTAAATCAGGACTGAACCAGGACTAAACCAGGACTAAGCAGGAACTAAATCAGGACTAAATCAAGGACTAAACCAAGGCTAAATCAGGACTAAATCAGACTAAACTGGAACTAAACCAGTACTAAACCAGGAATGAATCAAAACTAAACCAGGAATTAACAAGGACTAAATGAGAACTAAGGCAGGATTGAACCAGGACTAAAGCAGGACTAAACAAGAACTAAGCCAAGACTGAACAAGAACTAAAGCCAGACTGAACCAGGACTAAACCACAACTAAACTATAACTAAACCAGGAGTAAACCATATCTAAACCAGGACTGAACCAGGACTAAA
Source organism: Scartelaos histophorus (assembly GCA_000787155.1). Taxonomy (NCBI): domain Eukaryota; kingdom Metazoa; phylum Chordata; class Actinopteri; order Gobiiformes; family Gobiidae; genus Scartelaos; species Scartelaos histophorus. The sequence continues at coordinate 15,188 of KN501926.1, read as the reverse complement.
GAGCTAATACTATAAGAATCCCATGCATCTGGTTGGAGCATTGTGGGTATTTTGAGCTATAAAACCTTTAAAACAAACAAAAACTTTAAAACAGGCTCTGTACCTGTAGTAAGCATTTGATCCTTTCTCCAGGAGCGACAATGACGGTGGTGAAAACTCCGGCCAGACACCCCGAGAGGAAGAGCTGAGAGGGTCTGAGGAGCAGATGCCAAAGAGGACACCATTAAAGGGGCATATTAGGATAAATCCATTTTAAAGACGATATTTGATGCATTCTTGTGTCTTTAATACTCTTTTAACATGCTTTTGGGCATCTTGGGATTAGTATTTCACAGTTTCTAGCTTGCACTATGTAGCTTTTTGGTTGGGGGTCCATCTTGTTCAGCCTCTTGTCCATCAGTATAAATAAATCGCTTGAGAAGGTGGTGCCATTATTCAGCCTCAGTAATGTGAGGACTTTAGGACATGAGATTAATATGACAAGTTGGTGGAGCTGATCCCAAACAAAGAATGAGAAGGAGAAACGTGTATGGATCAGACGTTTGGAGATTTATTTAAAAAACAGTGAAATGATGACGTCATCAAATCCTAGAGCGTGAATAGCGTCCACAGTCGGGGGGCGAGGACGCTGCTGGAGGACAGGAACGTGAGTTGGAGGAGTGAAGGGGGAGTGAAGGGGGTGTGTGTCTCTAAAGAAACCAATGAGGATGCAGAGGGAAGTCACTCTAAAGTTATACAAGAGAGCTCAGATTTCCTGAACTATAAACACAACACAAACACATCATGACACTTTTCATTTACAATGACAAGGTTATAAACAGTGAAGACAAACAGCCAGACATGTATTAAAGACTAATGACAGGACTAACCAAGGACTAAATCAGGACTAAATTAGGACTAAACCTGGACTAACTAAGGACTAAACAATGGCACAAACCAGGACTAAATTAGAGCTAAACCACGACTAAAGCAGGACTAAATCAGGTCTAAACCAGATTTAAACAACGGCTAAAGTAGGACTAAATCAGGTTTAAACTAGGACAAAACGAGGACTAAATAAGAACTAAACAATGGTGCAAACCAGGACTAAATCAAAGCTAAACCACAACTAAATCAGGGCTAAACAATGGCTAAACAATGGCTAAATTATTACTAAACCAGGGCTAAACCAGGACTAAATCAGGGCTAAAGCAGATTTAAACAACGACTAAACTAGGACAAAATCAGCACTAAATAAAGACTAAACAATGGCGGAAACCAGGACTAAATCAGAATTAAACCACGACTAAATCAGGGCTAAACCAGCACTAAATTAGAACTAAACCAGGATTGAAACAGAACTAAATCAGGGATTAAACCAGGGCTAAACCAGTTGTAAGACATCCATTTTTCCCAGAAAACACAGCCGTCTGACACTTGTGGTTATTGTGTGAACCCATGTGGACCTTAACGGACTACACTGTGATCGCTTTGTGCAACAGGCAGTCTGCAGGTACCCCACCTCAAAATAATACACATTTAAATCCTGTATTGAACAGCACTACATTATGTGTAAATCAGGTCAAAGTCACAGCTGTCCTGGGTAAACTGATGGAATCAAGGCTGCCCGTCTGCACTACCACTGGGAAAGGTGAGCTAAAGTGGGAATGAACTTTAGTGCTCTAGCCTATGACCCACTGTTGAGCATAAAATGAAAACTAAACCAGGTCTAAACTAGGACTACACTCCAAATTTCTCTGAACTGGCCAAGATTATTAATGTTATCTCAGGTTCTTCATGTTGTTTTCAGATTTATTCTCTACTTACTCGTTCTGAATTGGTTTTATAATCTTAAAAATTGTCACATATTTTCCTTCCATGACTCAACTAGTCTGAAAATCTTAACTTTAGGCAATACATGTTTAAATAAGCTACAATTCATTTACCACAGTTTTCCCTGCAACACTTCACTTGTTTTTAGATTCAGTGATACAGATTTGCTTGATACAGACTATGAATGACTATCATGTCAGACTGATTTGTCATGTCTGACAAATATCTAGAATTTTGCATTTTTAATTTATTATCAGAACATTCAGACTAATCATAAACTTGTTTTAAGTCTGTTTATCTAGAATTTAGCAGAATGTAAAGCATTTTATCTAGAATTTGGCATCTGAGAACTTATTCTCAGGCCATGAATACTGATCATAAACAGGTTTTAAGTCTGTTTATTTCAAACTTAGCATCTATAAACTTATTCCAGCCCATGAACATTCACTGATTCATTCTAGTCTAAAGAGAGTTTATATTAAGAGAACTTGAAGTAAAAATGATCTTGGACAGATAATTTCACTACTTTTAAGGTTTTTTTTGTTTTTTTTTAATTAAATGTAAGTGTTTATATCTTAAATTTTGACCATGATATAAACCAGGTTTAAAAACAACTAAACCAGGTCTATACCAAGTCTAAACTAGGACCACAAACCCAGTCTAAAGTTTAAAAACAACTAAATCAGGTCTATACCAAGTCTAAACTAGGACCACAAACCCAGTTTAAACCAGGTCTAAATGGGTTTGCAGATGATCCTTACGTGAGGGTCTGGTTGGGCTCAGTCTGCTGCAGCTGTTTGCCGAGTCCAAACCCAAAGAAGCTGATGGCCATCATGGGAGCCACGCCCACCAGAGGAGCCCCCATGCCCCTGTACAGGCCCAGCAGACCCTGCAGGAGCAGAGAGGAGAGGGAAGTATACCAGCGTCACAAAGAGACACAGACCAGACTGTACTGTGTACAGAAGTGGACTAAGAGCTTCTATGCTGCAGTTCCAACATGCTGCTATTTAGACTCTGACGTCTAATTGTTGGAGTAGCAGCATAAACATTATTTTTTAAGTGCCCACTTGACGTCTAATTGTTGGAGTAGTTTAAGTGCCCACTTTTTTTTCATTGTCAGCACTTACCTATTTTTCAAATATTCTGCTTTTCCAAAATAAATAATATCAGGAAAATATCAAGTCTAAAACAGAGGCTTCATGGGCCCTTTGCGCTTCATTCATTTGGTCATGTCGGCGATCTGTGATGGAAGAGCAATAGTAAAAGCTGTTGGAAAACCGGCACGTCTAAATAGAGGGATGCCGTAATGAGGGAATGTCAGAACAGACGGAGGACTAAGTGTGACGTCACCCACAGTGTTCAGCTCCACTCAAATGAAGCTCATCCAGGCCAGCACTTATGGGAGTGAATTTGGAGCTGAGTTCTGCATTTGGAATTCTGACCAAGACAAGCTAATCAGGAGCTAGGATGCTGAACGGCACTTGCCACCCACAATACGGGTTTAGCAGGAGCGGGCACTTAGCAACATTGTCAATCGAACCTGTTGCTGACGCTCATGGGAGTGACCTCTGGGAATGAAGGCGCCTAATTTTGATAGTGAAATAAAACCCCACAGATCATGTAGGGGGGGTAATAAGAACAGACCAAAATGAGGAGCCTGACAGCAACGGTTACAACAGCAGTTTCAATAGAAAGTCAATATTAGTAGATATGTTCATTTCAGCAGGTTAGCCATGTTCATTTAAGTTTTTGTATTCAGTTTATTATACTTCAGCAGAGATACAGAGACACAGGCCCAGTGGAGCCTGCAGGCGAGCTGTCCAAACACACTTAAATAATTGCAGTGGATTCAATTGTATTGTATTGTTATTTATTCTGTGAATAATGTTTAAAATTGACACTCGGATCTGTGCAGCGTCGGCAGTGATGCGGTTGATGTATCGGACTGTTGTGGTGAGGAGGGAGCTGAGTTGAAAGGCAAAGCTCTCAATTTACTGGTCAGTCTACATTCCTACTCTCACCTATGGTCATGAGCTCTGGGTAGTGATCGAAAGGACGAGATCACGGATACAAGCGGCAGAAATGAGTTTCCTCCGCAGGGTGGCTGGGCGCTCACTTAGAGATAGGGTGAGGAGCTCAGTCACGCGGGAGGAGCTCGGAGTAGAGCCGCTGCTCCTTGTAAATGATTCCCGATCCCGATCAATGATTAAATCTTGAATCTTCAGTACCAGTATCTATCTGAATAGATTACTAACACATACCTCAGATACAGAGACACACTGAAAAAAGAACTCTAATTTTTCTAGTTTTCCACCTTCAAGGCTCAAAGCGCTTTACAACAAGAAATCACTCACACACTCATACACCAGCGTACGCAGACACTAGGTGAGGTGGCTTAAGTGTCTTGCCCAAGGACCCAATGACAGCATCATCTGTGGGAGCTAAAATTGCACTGCCAACCTCTAGGTCAGTGGACAAACGTTCTACCAACTGAGCTACGGCCGCCCCAGCCCCAAATAGCTTTTCTTTGTCTAGAAGGACTTTGGTGTTACTTAGTATTTCGGGGTTTGTAAACCTTTAAAACATATTGGTGATTCTATAGTAGAACTTACTCATTAAACACAATACTTCAACTACATGAGTAAAATAATTACATTTTAAACATTGCTATTAAATAAGTTATGTTATTTCAGTGTAAAAATGACCACAGTTGATTGAATATATTTGACTACCCCCAGAAGTGACTTTGTTGAGTGCAGAGTCTGCAGGAGTTCTGGAGAGCACCCACACAGTGGATCTGCTCAGAGCACGGGGGGAGGGGGGTTACCTCTTTGGACACGGTCTTCTTGAAGCAGTCATAGGTCCCGGTGTAGAGCACATACTGAGGGCCTTTGGGCTGAGTCTGCAGACGCACCTGCACAAAAGCAGCACACCACTTTAGGTTAGATCACTTCACCATTTCTTTCCTTCAATTTTCTTTTTTTCTTTTTTGTAAAACAGAAAGAAAAATTACTTTAACTGTGCAGTGTGCAACTTTTCTGGTGGAGGGTCCATCAAATGCTTCTCTCCATGGAGATGTTATTGCTTCATCTGAGATGTTCCACAGTGTGGCATTAAACTCTTCTATCTTCATGCAGACCAAATCAGACCAAGTTACAGGTCAGACCTGTGGAGAGGTGACCCTGCTCACAGTCAGAATATTTTTGAGCTATGATACCACGTCTAATTGAATAAATGCTAAGTCGAGCTGTTAAATGTCACACTGTGGAATATTCCAGACAGACTAATGACATCTCCATAGAAACAAGCAAGCGATAGACCTCCAACCAAAAAGTTACATAGTGCACCTTTACATAATGGTTTCATACAACATACAAAAAAAAAGAGACACGGCCAGTTAACACAAAACATTGACTCGTCAGTTTCACCAGGTTTACTGACAAACAGAACTCTTGACATGACTGGATTTTGAGCTCAATTCAGATCTGATACATTGTCCCACCCTACATCAGGTCAGGTGATAAAAAGTATGTCTGCTTCTTCTGTCCACTGGGAAAAAAAATATTTACCAAGTACTTTGTTTTGGTCTTTGGTTTGTGGAGTGATAAAAAATCTATGAATTTTACTTTTGAGTAGAAGAGACAGTTCTTTCACAAATGGATTTGCAGAAATCTATACAAAAACACTTCACCCACATGTTTGAAATGCACAGGAAACTCACCCAGACACAGGAAGAACATGCAAACATTAAACAATGAGAAGAAATGAGTTATGCCTTTTAATGTGGTGGGAGGGGTTAATATTGAGGAAGTGATGTGGAAGAGAAAGTTGTTTTTGAGCTCATGCACCAATGAGCACAGCCCACTGAAAACAATACGACTCCATCTTGGGCACATTTTATTATAGTTATTTGCATTCTACCCACAGCAGTGGAGCATTTGTTTACCATTTGCTATGATGAGGTCGGCGATGGACCACACACTGTCTAAAAAAGTGGACTAAGTGAGAGTGCCCACAACATTCAGCTCCACACCCCCCTTTCTCACCAGAAAGCAGGAAGAGGGCTTACTTAGCAACAGAATGCACTAGCTGTCAATCAAACCTGCTGCAACATTAGAGGGAGGGACAACGGGGAATGAAGTTCATTATTTCAGTTCATATCTCAATTTAGGGACAAAATAGTGAAATGAAAAATTCAGGATCATGTTGAGCGCGTTAATATGAACCTTTAAGATCAAAATGATGAGGCCACTGCCGCAGGTACAGAGAGAGGAGCCACAAGATCCTAATGTAAATCAATTAGAGCCAGAAGGAGTCAGTCAGAAGGAGCCAGAAGAGCCTCCTGGAGCACTTCCTGTTTGGACTGTGACGGCTGGAGCCTTCGCTATGTTCATTTATATATACAGTTTATGCAATGAGCGCAGAGCAGTAATATTGAACAGTGATTTGACTGTAACTACTTGTGTGTTATGCAGTATTAATGTACTGCATTTATCCACTGGAATAACTGTGCCATTATCTGGTTATCCATCTCTAATATTATTTATGAACTAATCCTCATTTAAAACGAGTGGCTGTGGTAGATAGTGTTAGAAAAGGCCAGACTACAGCAGTTACAGAGATAAAGGAGCCACCCACCCAGCCACACCTCCACTGTCTGATAAAGAATCCTCATTACACAAATGATCACCTCAGAGTAAACCAGGGATGACATGACAGTGACAAAGTATGAGGGACTTTTTACAATAATATATGTTTAATATTGTGGAACATTTCTATATCCCCATGGGGACAAGCAGGTAAAGTAAAAGTCATAACAATTCAGTACAGTATTATTCACTCAAATATCGAACTCTGATTTTTCTGTCATTTTCAAGCATTGTGAAAGATAATAGGAAAGGTCAAAGTTCACAGCAAGTTCAGGAGAATTGACAAAGAGACTGAACTATGAACTCACAAACGAATAAAAGAGAGATCAAAAGTACAGGGTGCACTTTTTATGCACAATAAAACAGAAGGAGATATCGTTGTTTGTGGAGGGAATGATGGTACTTCAAAAACTGTATCCTTGGTGTCACATGGGAGGGATTTGCTAACTCCCATTCATTTGAATGTGATTACCATTCATTGTACAGCGTCGCACACACCACGCTTAGACTGGGTGTGGTGGCGAAGTGTCTTGCCCAAGGACAAAACAACACTACACACTGGTTCGGACTGGTTACTGAACCTCTGCCGTCTCAAAAGCTCATTATAAATCTCACAGACGTTTTCTCTCGCACGTGAAGCACAGAAGCGCCAGGCGTCTGTCTAAGAATAGAAATACCAAAATGAGTCGGACAAGTCCAATAGAGCACGAGTTTGAGACCCGCTCTGTCCTTCAAACTCCACAGGCACTGAAAACTCCAAAATGACACTAAATACACTAAATGAACTGGAAGATTTACTAGAAAAAAAATCCTTGTAACAATTTGCACTAGTACTTTTTAAGTACATTTTACATTTTTGCTGTGATATCAAGTACAATTGACTTGTCAGTATTAAGTCAGATGTACTCACCAGCATGATTAAGTCATGAATTTGTTTTAGTTTAATGACTTTACAGTTAGAAGTCATATTTCTGTAAATAAATTAATTAAACTATATAAAATATTGTCATTATTAATTGCATTGCTGTGATTAAATCATTATGGTAAAATGGTCATTGATCACATTTTTCTACAGCACTCTTCCACTCTTCCCAGCGAATCAGACACCGTTTTTAAAGTTCCGGGCCAGAGAAAGCTGGCGGACATCGGGAGGGGGATTAGCACTAGTTTTAATATGGGGTTTCACTTTATATATTTATTAATGGTTTGGTTTTAGGGTTTTAGCTTTTGTATGTGGGGTTTCATTTGGTTTATTGTGGGATAGTTATTTTAACAAAGGATTTTATTTCATTTAAAAAATCTAACAATACTTGTACACCCCTGGAATTTTAGTTGGTTTTATCTGATAGTATAAAAAGCACCTGAAAACACCACTTCACGATTCTGCTGTTGGAGAAGCTGACTGCTCCTACAATCCTCCCTGCACTTTTTTGCACTCTGCAATTTGCACTTGCCACTTTTGTTTGGAATTTTGGAAAAAGAATAAAAGGCCAAGCTAATGCGTTTATTTATCCTTCCAACTCGGACTCTGACCTCAAATATGATGTCACGTCCGTGCTTCAAGAGTTTTTTTTGCTGTTTTCGCTTTAGCATTCGCCGAGTACCAGGCTCCAGAATAAGTCTGAGCTTCAACTACACAACCTCCAGGAAGAATTCAGTATAAATAGTATAATTCAGTATATAAGTAAAGTGAAAGCATTTGTGTTGTGTGATAGTCGATCTTTTCGACACGTTAGCTAACAGGAAATGGGCTAAAAACACGGACAACACCGACTACCATGCACACAGGCAATGGTATGGACGCAGTAAAGTTCTGCAGTAACACGAGTGACTGAAATAGTCATTTAATCCATCAAAGCACCAAACAAAATGAAAACAGTCCATACGTGTCCAACGTTCCCGGATCTCCAAGTCAGAAAGATGAACAAATGCACCATGATAATGGTATTTCTATATGTTGTCTGAGAGGGCTGCACAATTAACCCTAATCAAATCAAAATAACAATTTGAGTTGCCACAATTATAAAATCACAGAGATTTTTTTTTATTGAAAATGTAATGCAATTGTAAAAAGTGTCAGAAAAATAGCAATTTGATAAAAGAAAGCAAAGGATGATGGTCTATGTAGTTCTGTCTGTTTAGTATCTGCTGCAGCAGGAGAAGTCACAAAAAAGGCTTGTAATCTGATCCCCACCATTTTTTCTGTTAATGTTCCATCTCTAAAGTTCCACTGAGACAAAATTACAAAATGAGACCAATGCAATCCAGATGGGACTGAAAGTGTTTAGTGCAAGGGCAGTGAGGTGCGGCCTGTCCTTACTTAGCCTGCCCTTTGACCTTTCCTCCAAGTGGCGCTGTTCCTAGAAAGCTCCAGGGCCTAAAAGCAAGTCTGCTACTGTCTAAGTGAACCACATCTACAGCAACTGTATATCACTGCAGATATTTACAGGAGGACTGTTCATTTGTGGTTGCGCTTTTGTATGCATATAAAACTACTCTGTCTAAAATGTTCCACAGTGTGACATTAAACAGCTCGACTTTACATTTATTCAATCACAGATGGTGTTATAGCTCAAAACTACCCAGAAAAACCTCTCCACAGATCTGATCTGTAACTTGGTCTGGTTTGGTCTCCATGAAGATAGAAAGCTTTAATGCCACACTGTGGAAGAGTCAATTCTATGGAAGATCGTTTGTTCCATCAGATCTTGAATTTTAAATCCCACTGAATTTCTCACTTTAAATTTTGTAACGCTGAAAAAACATGTTTGAATTATTTTTATTCTGAATTTTAGTTGCTGAAATTTTACTTTACTTTTCCAGTATGTTTCAAATTCAAAATAAAAATGTCACCTTTTAAATACAGATACATATATTTCCAAGTCCTCAAATCAACAGCTCGATTCAGAGTGTAAAATTCAGAGTGCAAAATTCAGAACGTATAATTAAAAGTGTAAACTTCAGAGCATAAAGCATAAAATTCAGAGTGAAAAATTCGGAGCGTAAAATTCGCAGAAAAGATGCCAAGGCAAAAGTAATCAATCAATCATGTTTACACTCTGAATTTTATGCTCTGAATTTTACACTCTGAATTTTGACTCTTGAATATGAGAGCTTAAAATATTTGTGCTGAATATTTAAAAGGTTATTCACTTTAAACCACATGCAATTTCATCAACTAAAATTCAGCACTATTTTCTGAACTTGTGCATGTTCTACTCATAGACCGTATATATGAATGGACATAGCTAACGCGTTAGCCGCCGCGTGCCAAACAGGAAGTGCTCCAGGAGGCTCTTCCGGCTCCTTCTGACTCTGGTTCTCATTGACTTACATTAGGATCTTGTCGCTCGTCTCTCTGTACCTGCTGCTGTAGCCTCGTCATCTTGGTCTTAAATTGTTCTTATTAACCCGCTCTACATGATCCAGATTTTTTTGCTATTTTGTTAGTCACAAAAATCCTATTCATAACATAGAGCCTGGCTCCAGATTCGCTCCTGTAGCCGTTAGCATCACGAGCCTCATTTGAGCGGCGCTAAACGCTATGAGTGACGTCACACTCGCTTAGTCCACTTCTTTATACAGTCTATGGTTCTACTGTAGTTTCCTCATCACAAACAGACCTGGAACTGTGCTTTGTTTCACTCACACATTTAACACACAAACCTGTGCATTTAGGCAAAGTTCTTCTCTCAAATTAAAACACTCCAGTTCCAGCTCATGATGTCACGTGGTAATACAGGAAGTGCTCCACTGTGTTTTTAACTTCACACCTTCACTAATCATTTGGATAATTTCAGCTGCGGAACTTCAATCTCTACTGAACTACAGTACCACCTCATGACATCACAAGGTGGAACAGAGTGTTTTCTGTTTGAGAAAAGAACTCAGCCTAAATGTGCAGAGTTTGTGTGTTAAACATGTGTGAAACAAAACTCCAGGTCTGTTTGTGATGAGGAAACTCCATCTTGAATCTGCCTTTATATAAATACACTGTTTCGTAGTACTTTTTCCTGCATAAATAGTAGTTTTGTGTTTGAACTCAGATACAAAAACACAGGGATACATAGATCCATGGTCAATGACGTATAAGGATTTTCAATAGGCAAATTTTAAAATGTAGTTTCTATTTAACTTTTTCAGGAACATAAATCTATGTTTGACATTTATATGAAATATTTTTAGTGTTTTTTATGAACATGAATTGGCTACGACCTTAAAAAATGTCATGTGGTGCGAACAAGAATAACCCTAAAATAGTTTTATTTTTTAAAACATGGTTAATCTAAGTTCTGAGTCATACGAACATGAGATTGAGATTTGAAAAGATGAAAACATTAAATTTGAAAAAATTGACACGTTCTGATATATTGGTTTGAATATTATGGGGGAAATATCTATTCAAGAAAGATGAAATTTCATGTTGGACTAAAAACACTTCAGAAAATATGACAAAAAAGAAAGAAAATAAATGTAATTAGATTTAGAGTCAGACAGATATTTGAACATTTAAGTACAAAAAAATAGACAGAGAAATAGCAAAAAAAATAAAAAAAAATAAATCAGAATCAGAATGTAGAGTGGGTTAATAAGATCATTTTCAGACCAAAGTGATGAGGCTACAGCAGCAGGTACAGAGAGACGAGCCACAAGATCCTAATGTAAGTCAATGGGAGCCAGAGTCAGAAGGAGCCGGGAGAGCCTCCTGGAGCACTTCCTGGTTGTCACGCGGCGGCTAACGCGTTAGCTATGTCCATTTATACATGTGGTCTAAGAGGATAACTAATGATTTCTGAAAAAATGATTTGGTTCCATGGAGGTCAGAGGTTCTACAGGTATGTGGGGAATTATTATGAAACCTTTTTAACTGAAGAAACTGCAACTGGACACACGTCATGTCACTGAGCCATATAACAGCCCCTTTTAACCGGCCAATCAATCATCAGCTCACTCTTTAGTGACCAAAGCCTTACGGAGTATTCTCTCAGACAGGACGACAGCGTGTCTCCTCTTCAGACTTGTGTGTCTTTACCTTTTCCAATAAAGAGCCTTGTGGCAGTTTAATCTGATAATCTTCTTAACACCGGCGTCTTATTTACTTTGTAGTAAAGTACAGCAGCTTTTGTCTTCATTTTACAGCAGGTTTCTAAGTATTGATACTGCAAAAAATCATCTTTCCTAAGTTTCTTGATGTTTCAAGTGTGAAAGTCAACTAGTCTATACGCCTGTGTGTCAGATGCCCTCCCATGCTCCTACAGCCCTGTACTGTTTCACTGAGATACTGTACTGTACTTTGATACATATAGGAAGTTATATCTTAGTAAATCTCTAGTAAAAGAATACTGCACTGAAATATACAGTATTTTGTTACAATGGCTCTTACCATTTTTAGATGGTTTTAATTCATTTTGATTTTAACTTTCAATATTTTGCCTGCAAAAAGTCTAAAAAAAATATACACACACGCACTTGTTGGATACTAATTGCTGGTCTCAGTGTAGTTCAGATGGAGACATGGCTTGGTCCTGTTTTAGTCCAGGTCCAGTCCTGGTCTAGTGATGGTCTAGTCCTGGTCCAGTCCTGGTTTAGTAATGGTCTAGTGATGGTCTAGTCCTGGTCCAGTCCTGGTTTAGTAATGGTCTAGTGATGGTCTAGTCCTGGTCTAGCCTAGGATTCACTCTGACTTCATTCGATCATTTGAATGTGTATCTGAACAGAGGCACGGGTCGTATCATGTAGAACTTTTCTCTTCACTTCACACAGTCTTTAGATTGTTTGTCAAAACACTGGTCACAGGTCACATTCACAAACACACATGAGCAGCTTGTTTTTGGCCCAAACTCTGTCACTTTAAAAATAGAAACTCACACAGAAATGCAAAACTACATGGATATAGATGTACAGACGACATACACACTTTCAGGTACATAGTTCTTGTTTGTTTGTTTTACATAACACAATACAGATAGGATTTAGACAAAAAGTGTGAACACCAGTAAGGAGCACTGCACTAAAACTGAGCTCCTCTGTGGCTCCAGAGAGCAGGACTGAGGCTCTGAGCTGCTCTGTCACATGACTGAAAAGAGCACAGAAAACACATGAGCACAGGTTGGGACTTTTGACTGCGTAATGTGCTTTGGAGGATGATTTACCAATTTTGAATGTGAAAATCTATTTTGTTGAGATGGAATTTTGTCTAGAAAGACCGTAACCCTGTTTGGCATTATGTGTGTGAGCAGTTTGGTAAATGTCCATTTTCAATAGAAAAGTGTGTCAAAAAGATTGAAACTTTTTTTTTTAATTCAAATTTAGCTCCAGTTTTCTGTGAACAAGAGACCAGTCGACCAACCTCTGATTTACAAATTCATTCAGTTCTTGAATCTCTCAGTTTCTTCAGTTTTTCAAATCAAGATAGATTTGTTTTACTCTCTTTATTTATTTGTTTATTTATTTATTTGCAATGCATCGACCATACTCATATTTTTATTTTACTTTAAAGGACCCATATTACATTGTTTTCTGATCTATGTTCTAACGTTGTTTCCTCATCACAAACAAAAGTATGATGTCATGTGGTACGCTCCACTGTGTTTTTAACCTCCACACACCTTCACAAGAATCATTTGGGTGAATTGCCCATTGTTACTAAACTAAAGGTAAAAAGAGGTGTTTACTTGAAAACTACCGCTTCTTGACATCACAAAGTGGAACAGAGCATTTTGAGATTTGGAGATGTAGATAGACTAATAATAAAGTGTTGCTCAAACATGTGAATGAAACAAAACACAACTCCAGGTCTTTTTGTGATGAGGAAACGTGATTATAACATGGCTTAAATCTCACAGGAGTCCGTTCTGTGTAATACAGGACCTACCATTGTTTTTCCACGCAGAACTCACCTTGATCGTGTCGAGTGGGTGTCCAGCCAGCAGCAGACAGGCGCCTCCGAAGCCCCCGGCCACGAAGTTCTTCAGCGGGGAAACTCTGTCAGCGGCGAGTCTCTCCTGCCCCATCCTCTCCGTCCCTCATGGCCGACAAACTGCGCCTTCACTCGGTACAACCCCTGACGCTGCCCCGGCCCGTCCCCTCCGCTGCTCGTCCCGTCAGGGGAGATCGGAGTGTCCCGGCTTGGCTTGGTGCTTACGCACACTTTACGCACGGACATCACGTCTTTTGGACTTTGGTGTCGCTGTTCAGCTGTCTGGACAACGTGTCGCAAGTATATGCAAGGTCACGTCAAATACAAATAGAGTAACTGTGGTTTATAAAACATTCGATCACCCCCCAAAAATACGCCACGTTCAAATGTGTCAGTAGTAATAAGATCTAGATGCTCAAATGTATTTGGATAGTGCCCTTACGCAGGAGCATTTTATTATCCACGTTTTAGAGAGGCGCTCGTGCAATACCATAGAAACAGCGGCCTCATGTGATTACTTAAAGCTACAGCATGTCACTTTCTAGAGGCAGCCCGTCACTTGCACGATTCCCTGAAAATGTACGGTGACCCGACGTCCCCATTTACCTTGGACAGTCCCAGTTCTGCGCCCTGTGACCCCTATCCCAGCAGATTTGTCCCACTTTTATACAATTTTATCCCTGCCACCAATAAGAAGAGGTGTAAATTGTCATTAAATACATATATAAATAAAATGCAGAAAAGGATTCTTAAAAAAACACCAAAACATGAAGAAAACAAATTATTACCGACCCCCACAAACTGAGGACGTCCCTGTTTTTGATTTTGAAAATCTGGTCACTCTCCATCCATCCATCCATCTTCTCCCGCTTAATCCGGCTGGGTCGTGGGGGCAGCACGCTGCCCATTACTCTATGCACCAGACCCAGACCCTTGAACCCCTCCTGCAGGTGGTGAGCCCACAGGAGAGAGGGACTCCCTGCGGTCCCTTGTTGTACACTGTTCATAGGGTGTTGCATGTTTTTGGTTGATGGGGGAAACACTCT
>KN501925.1:2208-15146 GCA_000787155.1 Scartelaos histophorus | reverse complement strand
CTTTGCAAAGACAGTGCTCACATTTCCCGCAGACATTGTCAATAATTTATATGTTATAAAAATATTACATGGCCATTTTATTTGGCATTTGGTTAATAGTCATATTTTGACTATGCTGCACGTTATATTTTAGAGTAACGTTGCAAAGAAGAAATTTAGTTTGACCGCTAAGAAATCTCTTCTTTGCCATAGATTCTACCTGGACAACTGAGGTCCTGGTAGGTCTAATTTTACATACATTTTTATAATAACTCATATCGGTCACATCAGGGACTTTATAGCTGAAACTCAGAGCTGTTGGAAATTACTCCTTACTCCTTATCTCCCCATAGAGATGTTATGCAGAGTATTATGGAGTTGCTTTAACTATAATGGCTCCTTCATTGTAGATTGCAAGTTTTTCAAAGATTTGTTACCAATAAAAATGCCTGTAAGTGAATAATTCTAATAGAAATTGAATGACTATCCAGTAGAGTAGTGACATTGTACATCATTATGTGGAGGTAACAGAGGTCTTGTAAGTCCAAACACTGCACCAGTGAGAACACAGCAACAATTGAAGGAAATCCCCATTGAGACTAGAGGCTCAAAACCCAACACTCTCATGTACGCCACTTTTCACATGTTGGTTTATCCAGATCTCACCAGAGGTTCACACAGAAAAGGAACTAGATATAGATATTTTTTGGCATTTCAAATTGCACCTTTATTTAGAAAATGTGGATACACTGCTCACTGACTCTCACTCTGGTACTGGTTTAGTTTTTGTTTGGACGCTGCGTTGGTATTTTCTGTTCTATCTAGCCTGCATGTTTTGCACCTTATTTTGTTCATGTTTCATAATATGTGTATGAATTGCTAAACCTTTATTGGCTTAACATTTAATGAGGAATTATTATTTGACTAATGAGCTACTATGAAAGCCTGTTATTTCCTGAGGGGATGGAGTGAACATTTTGGGATTATTACAACGATATATCAGACATTTATTAGGCTTGGTAAAACTGCTGAATATATGGCCTGGAGGAAATGATGCAAAAGGAAAGCCCAGTGTTTGCCAGTGCTATGTCCCACACAGATAAGCAATGCACTTGCTAATTTTAAAGCCAGAGAGGGAAGGAAGCGTGACAGCAAAGTTTCCTCTATGGCAAGGTCTGCAGAGGAGAAAAACCCCAGAAGCTTGTCTTGGAAAAAGTTAGTCTCGTCCCGTCTGCCTTGAATCTGTTTGGAGTCTTTGGATATTTTAAACCGTTTTATGGAGGAACTATGGCACACAATGACACTCATCCACTTTTGGACATTTTGAATTCATTTAATCGCAGTAAGTTTGTTATTATTATTGTTTGCATTATTTTATGTAACAGCAACTTGTATACACATTGGCAGTACTTTTGCCAATGTGTAACAACTCATGTTAGATTATTTGAAGCTTATTTCTATCATATCTGTAAAGCAGCTAATTTAATAATGTCTGTTTTCTGCAGTTTCGTCCAACTGTACCTCAGTGAACCCACACAGTCGACATGACATAAAGCTTTATGTAACAATGAGCCTGTTATAGAAACTAGTCTACAAGAAATCAATAGCTCAGAGCTAACTTTATCACATCTGAAAGAGTTTTTTCCATGTTGAAGCCTAAAGACACATTTGTTGTTGTCGGTCCAAAAAATGTCTTATTGTTGTGCAGGGAGCAGATGAAAGGGGCATCTGGAATATGAGGCTGCCTTCACCAGCACATAAAACCCACGGGATATATTTAGCTCTTCATTTTAAGCATAAAAATGCCCAATTACTGTAGTTCATGTTTTCCCAGCATGTATGTTTGTGTAGCAGTAAATTGCTTTCCAAAAGGTTGATGGTTCAAGTCCTGCTGCTGGCAGAAATGCAGACACTATATGAATTGTATAAGGGTTATAGGTGATGGTTGGAGAAACATTTGCCTTCTCTGTCAGTCTTTAGGGCAAGTATGGCTACAGAAGTATCTTACCATCATTAAGTGTGGAGGGTGAATGATTCTAATAAAAAGGCTAGTGTATTATTGTTTTCTTTTTCTTTAAGGTGACATGCTGCTGGCTTTCTGCCTATCAATGCTGGTAGGACTACTCCTTGGTGCCTTGGTGTATGTCCTCCTTACATGGGCATCTCGTAGAAAAGCCACAGCGAAAATCACCCGACGACGTAAAAAGAAGTCTGGTTCTTCTTCACGTTCATCCCACCCCATGAGCTCTCAGATGGGCCTGTACCGAAGCACCTTCCTCAGTGTGTACAGGCAGCCCTCCCTGGAACCTGTGGGTCCTCTGGGCTCTAAACCCAGTCCAGAAACCTCCACATTCAGACCTCTGCCTAAGAAGAACCGGCCCAGTCTGGACATGGGGGAGGATACCAAGGTGCTGGAGGACATGACGTCTAACTCAGACTCCTCTTCTCCGGTCCCAAACAAGAGACACTCATTCTGGCTGGGTAGTAACGGACTCAAAGGATTCTTCCCTTTACAATCATCCCCACCTGCGTATGACAGTGTGATCCATGCCTTTGAGGAGACTTGCACTTGATATGTTCTTTCAAGATAGATTACTATGGGTAGAGCTGGGCTTCTTCATTACGAGAGGACACTCTTTGAGCTTACATTATTTGAAAAGCCAAGGCAAGCACTTGTCTTCTGCTGTCATACATTTGCACAGCAGTAAAATGATCAGATCCACATTTTGTATGTTATCACATTTAAACAGTTGATTAGCAGTAAAATATATGAATGCTTTAGCAACTTGGGTTTGAAATGGACCAGTACAATTTTTAATCAGTTTTGACTTTGTTGCCAAATTAAATGTTGGAGCTGAGATTTAGATTTGGGACACTTTTGTACCATTTTGTATGGAACATGTACATAATATAAATAACTATATAATATATTAATAAATGTAACCTGGTCAATATTTTCGTTCCATCACTTAATAGCCCATTTCATAGTATTTAAATCAAGTTTCAATTTGCATAATTACCTTGGCATGTAGGCCTACAGCTAATTATGGCAGAGAATGATACCATAGGTGTCTCATCCATCACACCAAGGTCTTATGTGAGCGAGAGAGAGAGAGAGGGTCACTATCTCGCATTCTAACCCGGGGTGTGCTTGTGAGGTTGCCAGTATCAAAGAAAGCCCCTTTGAGGTTCAGCTTTATCGATTATTTACTAAGCGGTTACAGCCCGGTCAAATCATCCCATTATAATAAGCGGACCCTAGAGACATCCCCTCGGAGACTTATCATCCGATTTAATTTGATTGTGCTTTTTATCTTTTACATTTAAACTCTCGGTAAACGTATCCTGCTGCCTCGCTTATGGCAACCCGTTTTTAAAGACACACGCTCCAAAGTGCGCCAGCGGACAAGCGCCTGGCAACACGACCGCACCGTTTTACGCACTGCCACCTCGGATTGACGTGAGGTCTCTAGCGCGGTCAGGTACGTAGCCTCTGTCACATTTAAGAGTCAAAATGATATATTAGGTGAAATGCCGGGTTTATTTTCAGTACTGGTGTGTTTTGTCACGTCAGCAGCTGTGTCTCAAACGAATTGCTGCATGCGGGTATACGGACGCAGAGAAATCATTACAGAAAGATCTAAAACGAATTTATATTTTTTTCTGTCTTTAAGCACGCACTGTCGGTTTTTCCTTAATGCGTTTTCTCTTCATAGGCTTATTATTGTAGTCAGTGCTTTTCGAGTTCATAGACCGCGTTTCTTTGACGTAAAACAAGCGCGCACGTACGGCTTTGAGTGCCATGGAGACTGGAGAGGCTGCCCAGATCTCCTATGCAGCACTGCTTTCGTTGCATAGGAACTGATAGGGGGAAAAAACTGCAAATTTCAAGGTTGATGCACTGAATGACAACGATGCTATTTTTAAGAGAAATCCACTCCTTGTCTCTGCGCTGTTGGTCTGGTTACTTGTTGAATAATGGTCTGTCTTAAATGGCAGGGACAACGAGAAGACATGGGATGGGCGTCGTAGAAGTCGTTTCAACTCTTCTGTTGGTCTAATGCAGAGTTGCTGAAGACATCTGGCGTTTATGATGCATTGTACCTCTTCTTCTCCATAGACCTCCATTTATACAGCAAAGACACGCACAGCAGCCATTATTAGCCTCAGTGCACCCTCTGAATGGAAATATGGACACCCTCAAACAAGGATTTTTAACTCAACATGCCCAGGAACTATGAGGTAGGCCCAAGAACATTCAAACATCCGTCCTATTTTTATATTTTTGTATTTTTTTTTCTGTGTTATTCAATAATATAGTTTGTATTATGTGTCATTCTCAAATTTTGGTACAGTTTTAACTTGAATAGAGGATTTTTTTAAAGACTTGAAGCTTATAGGCCTCTATTTAGTCCTGGATTAGTCATCATATAAATAATTTAGGTGATAGTTGTGTTATATTTTTTTGGAAATGTTAGGCTTACATGACTTCAGATAGTTCAGTCAGTTAACTGTCCATAAACGATTGTGTACGTCCTTCCCTAGTTATAGAAATGTAGGACTCATTTGTTCACAGTCTGATGGTTTTGGTTTTTGATTATATGCTGACAATTCCACACCCTTGTACCTTGTAGTTAATGACTGTAAAATGGCTGTATGTCCATTCTGAGCTGTAGTTTGTGAATCAGTGCACATTGAGACAGACTGTAGTGGTGTGATGTGGAGTCCTGGATCTCCTCCACACACAGTGAATAATAGAAAACTGTGAGGACACCGGGATCTAAGGCTTTTCATGATTCACAGGTACAAATGGAGTCATGTATCATCTCAATGAACGCTAAGACACTAAAATAACATAGTAAATGTGAACATGTACTAGATGAATCATACATCAAACCTCATACTAAAACATAGTCCCCCTACATCAGATGAACAGGCCTTCCTGATTGAGCTATGCCTTGTTCCGAGCATTGACCATATAGATGACAAAAAGAAGGGCCAGAGGAAGAGGAAATTCTCAAAATAAGTGAAATAGTTGGTGTGAGAGAAGGATATAGAGTTGGTAGAGTTTGTTGGAAAGTAATTCATTGTGTGACTGACCCTGAAGCAAATCTTTATTATTGAGCTGTCTCTGCCCCTCAGCCTGGTCAGTCAGTAGGGATGTTGGCTGCCGTGGAACATGGTCCGATCCTCTGCAGCGACTCCAACATCCTGTGCCTGTCGTGGAAAGGCCGTGTCCCCAAGAGCGAGAAGGACAAGCCCGTGTGCCGCCGGAGGTACTACGAAGAGGGCTGGCTGGCCACAGGGAACGGGAGAGGAGTCGTAGGCGTCACCTTCACCTCCAGCCACTGCCGGCGGGACAGGAGCACCCCCCAGAGGATCAACTTCAACCTGCGTGGACACAATAGTGAAGTAAGTCTTATACATTTCTTAAGACACTGCAGTCCACTGCAGAGGAGTATGACATTTTTATTGCATTTACAATAAAAAAAAACCAAACTCTTATTTAGGTTTAGTGTCGCTCCTTCAATCTAAATCCAATTTTATTTTTACATCATGTCTCATTTAATATAGATATCCTTAAAGGTGCACTGTGGTAAGGGATCATCCCCCTGCGTTTTGTCATTGGCCTGGACTGTTTTACAGTATGTCAATAAATGTTGTATTTATTCAATTGCACTTGTTGTGTGTAATTGTGAGAAATATCACCTCTACACAGATTTGACCTGTAACTTGACCTGGTGACACTACTAAATGTCTCTATAGACATAAATGAGTTTAATGCCATTAAAAAGGAATATTACCTCCATGGAAGCAACCCGACATTTTACAGTTACACAGTTCAAAGTTACCCAATCATTAACAGTGAATTAACAAAAGGATTCAACTCCATTTAGAGTCTGTTGAGACATGTGGTGCTGAATTTATCCCAACTGCAGTTTCATACATGATGTTTTAGAGCATTTAGATCGTATGCTGGACATACTGTATAACAGCTGCACTAAACTATTCATTTTGTTCTATGAGAACTGTACCTGAACATAACCTTTCTGTGTTTTGTCTAAATTATTAACTGTATGTTGTCCTCTAGGTTGTATTGGTGCGCTGGAATGAACCTTTTCAAAAGCTGGCCACATGTGACATGGAGGGAGGAATCTTTGTGTGGATCCAGTACGAGGGCAGATGGTCTGTGGAGTTAGTGAATGACAGAGGAGCTCAGGTAAACTTTATCATTACCAGGGATGGGAAGAGATGGTTACACAAAATGCTCTATGAGAATGGGAAGTGACCGAATTTTAACACATTTCAAAAATATTAAAATCTTCAAAAAATAAAATACATTTTGTAGAGGTATTACACTTCAATAGGGTATTAAGTATTAACACATGAGCCCTCTAGATCTCTGTTACCATTTATTGTTTTGGCAGAAAACTATGTATTAAAAAAAAAAAAAAATCTGTTTGTTTCAGATTTTATTTTTTCCAACTCTGTATTTCAATATAGCCTAGACTAGCTGATTTTAGATGAGACCGTTTCTATTGTGTAAATCCTCACACTCACTCAACCATAATATGGAGCTGCAAATAGCCTTCTGAGAAAATGTTCTGTGTTAAAAAAATACTTATTATATAATTATTAAAAGTGCGGAAGCTAAAATTATAAGGTAGATGAACTGAGAAGATGTGATATTTGAAGAGGTTTTCAAGACAGACGCAAGTGGCTGTTCAGTCTATTTTTGTACCTATTGTAGTTATTCAAAGTATGACCCAGTTGTATCTGAAAATGAATGTAATTAAGGGAGAACACCATGTACCTAATGTAATGAGAACCAAACCTATTTTTAAACTTATAAGGCACATTTCTCCATGGAAATGTTACTTCTCTTTGCCTGGAATGTTCCTCAGTATGGCATTATATCAATTACAGGTGTTAATATTGCTTCCTCTGAGAAAACACGCAATCTTATTGTGAACTGAATCTTGGTTAAGTGTTTGTCTCCTTGGAGATTGGCAAATTTAATACTGTACAACAATTCAACTGGGGCAACATGTCCATGACCATCCAGTAGAAAAGTGATATAGTGCACATTTAAATCCATTAAAATATCCTTTACTAATTTAATCAATAAAATTAAAGCTTCTATATTACATGTTGGAATCATGAGTTGTATTTTGCTTCATTCTCACATGTTTAAGTGATCTGTTATTATTATGAATCTGTCTACATGTCCAAAGCTTCAAATGTGCTGCGTCATGAACAGCTCCTTTTACCTTTAGTTCAGTAGAGATTGAAATTCCAGGGCTGAAATTATCCAAATGATTTTATTAAGGTGTATTGAGACATCACAATGTGAATGTGAGGGTTTTCAGTTTGGGAGGACACAGCCTAAATATGCAGAATTTATGGGCTAAACATATGATTGAAACAAAGCACAACTCAAAACATTATAACATAGATCAGAAAATATTGCAATCGTTAAAGACTAAACAAACACGATGACCTTTTCTTCCTGGCAGGTAAGCGACTTCACCTGGTCACATGACGGGACTCAGGCTTTGATCGCGTACAGAGATGGATTCGTCCTGGTGGGCTCTGTCAGCGGGCAGAGACACTGGTCCTCTGAGATCAACTTAGAAAGTCAAATCACTTGTGGCATATGGACCCCAGATGATCAGCAGGTACTAAATATGGCTGGTCCCAAATATAAACATCATCCATCCTAGTTTTTAATGCACATTTTCTAGTCAGCAACAGCTTGGATAATTATTACTCCAGAGGGTGTTCATTATGTCTTTATAGTAACATTTTATGGCTGGTTTTGCGCAGGTGTTGTTTGGTACAGCAGATGGCCAGGTGATCGTGATGGACTGTCATGGCCGTATGTTGGCTCATGTTTTGCTGCACGAGTCTGATGGGATCGTGAGCATGTCCTGGAACTGTCCTGATTTCCTGGTGGAGGACAGCACTGAGAGCGACACTGACTCAGATGAGAATGTTCTGCCTATAGGTACAAACACACACTAGGGAAACATTTAAACTTACTTTATTTATATGACATTTGTTGCTGTATCAAACTATTATTGATTGGTTCACATTGGTCGGTTCACATTTTAACATACAAGCTAGAGTGTTAGGGTTAGGGTTAGAGGTTTTTTTTTAGTAATTAACAGGAACCAACATAAAAATAACCTGAACATCATCAGAAAGTGCTACAGTAAAACTAAAGACAAATTACATGACATATTTTATGAAAAGTCAGACGGTTATCAAATGATTAACTGATTAACTAATACATGAACACCTCTATCATACAAATCAGGCTTTTGCCACTAACAGGTCAAGTGAATGGCAGCTTAGTCTTACAACAGTCTTCTTACAGCACAGGTTATACTAAATTATGTCTGAAGTTGATGAGTGACAAGGGACAAAACCATGATGGTCAAAATCAGCATGTTTGTTGCTTTCCACAGTAATGAAGGAGGAATGGTGAACTGACACATGAATGTCGAAATTTATAACCAGCCAAGTCACTGTTTATTATTGAAACATGTCTGATTATTTGCTATTTTTACAGTGCGAAGAGTCAAACCTTTGTTAACCGTCACCTTTTTATCTGGAGACATTAGTTTAATGAACAACTATGATGACCTTTCCCCTGCTGTCATCCGCTCTGGACTAAAAGGTAAAGGTATCACTTGAAATGTTAAAAATATAACATCTTCCCTTTAAAGATAATGTAACGTATCATGTGTGTGCAGATGTAGAGGCCCAGTGGTGCTCTCAGGGAGACCTCTTAGCTGTGGCTGGAATGGAGAGACACGTCCCGTCAGATACAGCCTGTGCAGCCATCATGAGGAACGCTCTGGTCAAGTTCTACAATGTCCAAGGAGAACACATCTACACTCTGGAGACACCTGCACAGGCAAAAGCTCTTTTGTCAAACTAAACTTCTTTTCCATTTATGTTGATGGGATGACATACAGGGTATAGTTTACTGGAGATATTAGTAATGAATATGTAAACCTATGAATAAACAGCAATATATCTGCCTCATATACAATCTAAGGCAGTTACTATAAAAATGGCTTTCATGAAAAATTCACTTGTTGTAAAAGGAGTACAAAAATTGTTGCAGTAGTTGTTATACTAACCAATTTTAATATCTATAGATTACTTAAAACTTTTTAAATAGTGATAATCTGAATTTTTTTATTGTTTTATTTATTGCAGGGAGTAGCACTATACCATCTGTCCTTTTCAGTGTGCATGTCAATAGCAGTGATCGTGATTGTGTTTGTTAACAATTAATGGTTCTATCATTTCTTTTAGAGACCCATCACCACCATCTGCTGGGGTCACCGAGACTCACGGCTTTTCCTTGCTTGTGGTCCAGCTCTGTATGTGGTCAGAGTGGAGCACCGTGTGGCCAGTCTCCAGCTCTTGTGCCAGCAGGGCATCGCCAGCGCCCTGAGAGAGGAGAAGGATGTGGGCAAACTCAACATGCCCTCCCTGCTCTGCTCCTATGTCACTACGGCTTTCATACCAACCATCAAAGTAGGCATCTAATGTTTTTAATAACCATAGTAACAATTGCTATTAATTGATTGAGCCTCCCATGCAATATTTTGAGTATCTTTTCATGAATGGTTAATTGCAAACCTGTGGATACTTCAGTATTCAGTACAACTTCAGTATTAAACTCATGTAAATGGCTTTTGAAGACAATTGTGTAATCCTTCAGTCATCCAGGTAGGATCCATAACAAAAGAAAAAATGAAAAAAAAAATGATTTTTTTTTTTTTTTTTGCTTTTGAAGACAAGCTTAAGCCAGCACAAAACTTACCCTCTACTGTGAATAATTTTAGTAATGAGCCTTAGATACTGACAGTGACTGACAATTAAAAATACTGAGAGATTTTGCATATTTAGTGAAAGTGCACTATGTAACTTTTTATTGTTGGGGGTCCATCATGCGCTTGTTTCTATGGATATGTTATTGCTCTGCCTAGAATGTTCCATAGTATGATATTGGCTCTACCTTATATTTATTCAATTACAGGTGCTTTTATCACTGAAAAATGCCTAGAAATGTAGGCATTCTGACTGTGCCTCTCTACAGATCTGGCCTGTAACATGGTCTGCTTTGGTCTCCATGAAGATAGAAAGGTTTAATACTGTGAAACATTCTAGACGAAGCAATAACATCTCCATGGAGGAAAGCATTTGACAAACCCTCAAACAGAAAAGTTAAACAGTGCACCTTTAAAATATATTAGGAATATACAATAAAATGCTTGCTATCTTGTGTGCATGGTTTCTTGACAATACACTTGAGTTCAGATTATGGTAATTATAAAGGAAATTACGCCCCAAATCCGTACTGAACAATCTCACTATTTGTACAGAATAAAAAGTAATTATGAAACAGTTTAGTGCATCAGTTTTGGTTTACAGCGATGGATGTGATTCAG
Organism: Scartelaos histophorus; assembly: GCA_000787155.1. NCBI lineage: Eukaryota > Metazoa > Chordata > Actinopteri > Gobiiformes > Gobiidae > Scartelaos > Scartelaos histophorus. Next base: position 4,695 of record KN501925.1, on the reverse strand, counting down.
CGGACTTCCACATGTTTTCTTTGAGTGTCCAGCTCTTCCTCTGCTCTTTTCCTCTCTTTGTTATAGCCTCCAATCCCTGACCCCAACAACATCCGGGACTTTGTGAGCTACCCCACCTCCGGGAACGAGAGGCTCCACTGCACCATGAAACGGGCAGAGGACAGTCCAGAGGCAGGCGGGCCCTGCTACACCCTGTACCTCGAGTATCTGGGAGGATTGGTCCCAATTCTCAAAGGGAGACGCATCAGTAAACTAAGGCCTGAGTTTGTTATCATGGATCCCAAGAATGACAGTAAAGCAGGTGGGTATTAGTTTACTTGATTTTTAGGTTAATTGTCCACATAGAGATTAATATGTATTTCTCATATAGTCACATTTCAGATCAATTTAGTTTAATTTTACATTTAATACTGAAATTGAACAGTTTTTATGGGACATTTTTTCATCTAGAAATCATTATCCCAATCCCAGAATCATATTTTGGGATTGTAAAAATAGTTCCTCATTGTAGACGTTATGCAACAAAGGACTTGTAATGTCCTTTGTTTGGGTTAAAATATCAAAGGTTAGTTAGTGGTTATGACAATATTTTAGTTTGTGTAGTCTGTAACTGTTCTGCAGAGACCCATAACATTTCTGCTGTTGCACCATTGTTCCCCTTGAAAACCAATAAACACACGGTACAAGGATGACGTTCTCTGGTGTCACATATGGTCTGAGGCTTGATCCATAAATAGTCTGACTGCACTATTTGCCCATGGCTTTACCAAACGTCATTTTAACAAGGCACAACTGAGCCACTAAAACTACATCCAGTAATTTTGCTTTGCTTGGTTCTTGTCTTTCCAGATGAAGTGTGTGTGAATCCCATTGCGTTCAGTGACAGCTGTAACTGCTCTGACTCCAGTGACATTGAGCTGAGCGATGAGTGGGTCGGCAGAAAGTCACCAAAGTTGTCACGAGGGAACAGGTCAGACTGACTTTATCAGATTTAATTATACCCATAATGTATGTGCTAAATCTGTTGGCAGAAAGAATTTGGCAAAGCAATGGGCAAAACTATTCATATGAATAAAGTATTTTTAGAAAGTCAGTTTGCACCCCTGGATCACCAATCTAAATCCATAAAAATAATCAATATTTTTTGCCCATTATATAAAAATAAAACATATATATAAGAATCTGAACAGTATTCTTAAAAAATTTGCATCAGATTTGGATGTATACAAAAAATAATGCATGTTTTTTTCTACAGAATGAATTTGGAATCCAGGAAGTCTCCTAAACTTTCACGAGCTAATCAGGAAGGTCAGAGGTCACCACGATTACCAACAAAAAAGCCCCCGGTTCGCTCACCGAGTTTGACAAGAAGAGAGATGTTCATGGATGGACTCACAGAAGTAAATGGTTTTCATGCCCTCTTCAAGTTGTTGTCAAACTTTTGTTTAACAATGCTGTTATCACTTTCCCCCAATTTCCCAGCACAATTATCTGGCTCAAGTCACATCCAATATTTGGGGAACAAAGTTCAAAATAGTTGGCCTTGCTTCTTTCCTACCTGCAAATCTTGGCGCAGGTAAAAAAAAAAAAATATTACATCACATGTAATGAAGTATAAATTGTAATCATCTGTGTACTTTAATATATTGCAGTTATTTATAAGACCAGCTTGCTACATCTGCAGCCACGACAGATGACAATCTACCTTCCTGAAGTGAGGAAGATTTCTCATGACTTTATGAGTTTGCCTGTGTTCAACCCCAATGTTTTCAGTGAAGACGAAGATGACTTACCAGGTGAGAAATGACACACATACATTTATACAGATTTGCATTCTAAGAATGTGGGTAGGCTTGGAATATAATTGGTATTATTTTATGTAAATATTATTATTTTTATTCCAATTATTTATTTCAGTTGGGAACACATTTTGAATGCACCTGATTGTATATTTTGTATGTTTTACCGTGTCTCCATAGTGATGGGTCCCTCTGGTGTGGCCGGAGATAACCCTCCCTGTACTGTGAACATCCCCATTGCTCCCATCCACAGTCCTGCTCAGGCCATGTCGCCCACTCAAAGCATCGGCCTGGTGCAGTCTCTCCTGGCCAATCAGAACATCCAACTGGACGTCCTGACCAACCCCACAGCCAATGCCGCAGCAGCAGCCGCGGCGGCTGCAGCTTCTGTCCCTGTCAGCGACCACAGCCAAGACCCTATCCAGTCTCCGTACCCTGTTACATCCAGATATTCAAACCCAAACCAGGTAATGTTCAACGGCTTGGATTTGGGATCGCTTTTACCTGGGACATTGCCACCTCTGCCCCCTCCTCACCATATTCCGCCACAGCCGCAAAGACCGAGCCACCCGCAGCCTCCACGCCAACCCCCACCCAAAGCGTCGCAACAAGGGCAGAGAATGCACCATCAACAACATCAACCACATCAACCACACCAACAGCACCAACCCCACCCACAGCACCAACC
>JACN01133702.1:0-10222 GCA_000787155.1 Scartelaos histophorus | reverse complement strand
TTATTATTATTATTATTATTAAAAGTCTGTATTGTTTACTTTCAGAAAATATAAGGAAAGTTATATTTAATTAAACTAAATAAAGTGTAAGACGACATAAATATTGATTTACTATGCTAAAACTCAAATACACTGGAAAGATAGACTTTATTAGTATTTTCAACAGAAAAGAGGCTGAACACATGTGTTTTTATAAGTAAGGTATGAAAAGATGTGTTATCTATACATTAATAATCAATGAGGGCTGGAGCTTTTGCAAACCATTTCCATTTTAAAGCTATGAGAAGACTCACCTCAAGGTTCAAAGAAAGAGAAGCACAGGGTGATCCTTTATGCTAATAAAACAGGTAGACGTCTCATTATTAAGGTGAGGGGAATTATGGGGACCAAATGAAATGTGCATTAAACATTTTGTACAAGCACCATTAGCAAAGAAGAATATTGCATGTAGGTTATTGCAGGTAGAAAAAGTTTTAAAGGTAGTTATCTGGACAGTGTTTTTTTGTTTGTTTTATTTTTTGTTTTATTAAGACGTTCTGATTGCTGAAGCTCGCAGTGTTTCTATGATGTGAGCTGTGAGGGAACTTCCAAAAAATTACAACCTTTTGAAACTAAAAATTGCCAAATGAGTCGTCATGTGGGATTCTCTGTCTAGTCAACATCCTGACATAAAAAGTATAAGGTGAGTTGTCATCGCTGCCTCTAGTCATGTTCCATAGACCTATTATATTATACATGGCATGAGCAGTCGCAATCTAATAAAGGCACAGTGAAAATACACAGGGGGGATATCACTGAACAATCATTTGGACATGAAACCCTATTAAGTAGCTGTGCACGTCACCATCATGTTGTTTTCGTGAATAATGGTTTGATGTGTTTTCCCCACCGCTGGAGAGAGGTCATTTACTTTGAAACGCTGGACCAATTTTGCCCCCTACTGTCAACATTTATACATGCTCATATGCTCTGCTTACAAAGGCGAGATGAGCCATGTTTTCTATGTAGAAACTGTTTTTCACAAAACAAAACAAACAAAAAAAACACAGCCCGTACTTGGATAGAACCTGATTTTATGTAGATATGTTTGTGTTTTTATATTAGGCTAGAGCATTCAAGCAAAAACAAAAGTGCAATGTTTGGATATTCGATATACTTATTTTGTAGAGAACAGGACATATGTTGTGTTTCAGTTTTCCTCAGAGGTCGGGGGGTTCCAACTTGTAAATTTGGAATGGGACACTCTGCAATCTCAAAAACGAGGCAACATTTCAGAATCTTGAGCTGATTCTGAGTTAGAAAATGCAAAATAACTGCATGTTTGAATATTATACTTGTGTTTTTTTGCCTTTAGATGCTCTGTACTGTCCAGCTGTTTCTGTGATTCTGCAGACACTGAGTCTCTGCAGTTATAAATATGCTCTGATGTTCTGTCAATGCTTTACACAGAGCTAATGACAACAGAAGCAGAAACTCGCTTAAACATTTATTTATAACTTACAATGACAATGTCTGGGTTCATAAACGACTTAAATGTATTATCATTTTGGCTTGGATTCGAGCACTTCTCTGTTTTTATTGCTACTTATCTATGGCATTATTGTGCATAAACTGTACTGGACCGGTCATTGTTTTGCCAACGTTCGCATTCTGTCAGAAATGTGACTTTGAATGTCTTGGTTGAGGTTCAAATATAGTAGAAGATATAAATGGATCTTGGGATGGAACTTCAAAACACAATCGTTACCATGGGAATCTATCATGTTTGAAGCAGCAGTGCCAAACAGCCATAGAGACGCATTAGGCAAAACAATTTTAGAAGAATGTCGCAAAAGAATCATTGCACAGCCAGCTCTATGTCCTCTGTCAATAAAAGTGTGTGGGTTAGAGTTTAGACAGTTTGAAGTATGACATTAGACTGTTATGTGTTAAGCTGCAATAATTAATTCAATACAACTGAACCAAAAATCATTATTAAAGAATACATGCAGTATTGTAACAATAAGAATAAGAATACATGTCCTGGATTAATCTGTCCTCCTGTTAAATTAGTAGTTTCCCTCTGCCAATAGCTTTGGCCTACAGATTTACAAACTTATTGGCAGTAGATTCATCCTGGCCATCTATGCCTGTCCGTCCATGGGACTGGATCTCTCCTTCTGTGGTTCTCCTCGAGGTTTCTCGGTTTTTTCCCACTGTTTTTTTTTTCTTATATTATTTTAAAAAGGTTAGTCGATGGTTTGTGTAGAAGGACGAACACAATGAAATCCCTTACTTGACAAACAGCGCCCTCTGCTGGTGGTTTGGTGGACCTACATTTGGCCGTCATAGCTTGAATCATAGAATCGTATTATTATTATTATTTTATTTTTATTTTTTCTTATTCTGCTTCATTCTCTGACATCTTCTTTTGCTAATTTAACAATTTTGTGAAGCGAGATAACTGTTGTTATGATTTTGGGCTATACAAAAATAAATTGAATTGAATTGAATTGAATATTGTGCTTGTCACTGCTATAGACTAGTAGTTATAATCTATGGCACAAATGGATCATTATGTTATAATTTGGACATTTTAAATAAAACAACAATATTCATCTAAAATGACTTAATAAATGAAACAAGTCCGCTGACTTCCACATGAGAAAACTACAGTGCCCAATTGCAGCTGACGTCATCACAACAAGCTGGGACCTCCAGTGGATAGCTGCAAGTAGTACTTTTTTGTATTGCCAATGTGTATTGCCAATGAAGAAAATACAACTGGAGAACAAAGTAAGTACAGAGAAGTGAATGTTTACTGGGAATGGTCTAGACGGGACTTGAATGGTAATTTGGCGACTTGAACGTAAGCGATTAAAGATTGTTTAAATATGTACAAATCACTCAAAATACAACTCACAAGTGTAAATGGTGAGGGGAAACAATTATAATATGTACTAGTGTAAATGGTGAGGGGAAACAACTATAATATGTTTAAAATCTCCAAAAAGCATGTTGCATAATAGGTCTGCAGTAGTTAAAGTTTGATCATCAAAACACTCCTACTGGTTTAAAATTCAATTCAACTGAGCCTTGAATGCAATAAGCTTGTCACCTGAATGAGTGAATAACCTGAGTGAATAAAATGTGATTACAAATGTTATTGGAGAAAATCCTTCCAAAATAGTGAAACGACAGTTCGTCCTGGTAGAATGGAGGAAACACATCTGATGTAAATCTAATAATGCCATATCAACAAGTATTAGGAAGATGCAGTACAATGGCAAAATTAAACTTTTTTTTTTTTGCTTATTACTCTTAAATGTACTATTGCACGTTACAATATAAATAATCATGAATGAGCGTCCAAAGTTTTGAGCTCTAACCTTCCACCATTTTAGTTTGAAACCTACAGACAGCTCCAAAGTCTACAGCAGCGACAGGACGAGAACGTGCACTGACTTTTTATGAAGCACTTTATCCTTTATCTGTGTGGTCCTGTTTAAATTCCTTGACACAGAAGTAAAAGTTAAGCCTGGAATTAAAAAACTACTTATTTTATCTTATCATTTTAAAGCCTTATGAAGCCACTGAGTTGAACATAGAAATGTGAAGGTGATAAAACGTGTCTTCTGCTCTTCAGTACTGTAATAATAGAAATTGTGGAACTTCCTGAAAATAGTGTTACTGTAGAAGATAATATTTTTTTTTTTTGCCCGTACTTTCACAATGGGTTTTATTAGACCTTTTTTTCTTCCCATAAGGTTTGGTGCCACTGGTGGATTGCCTAATTGACCCTTCTCCTCTCCGTTCTGCCATCTGTACCACGTGGCGTCGCCCTCCAGCCTTCATAACAACGGACCGAGATAAGCCTCCCCGTCTGGAGACGATTGACAGCTAAACACAGCGTTTCGGAGGTCAGTCGGGCTAATTGGTTCTAGCATGTCTCCAATAGACCATTAGACGTACACCAACACCCAAAAACACTCCGCACTTTTTATAGGCAAAAGTGGAGATTGTGCAGAATATCCTAAAGTTTTGTTTGAACTGGCAGAATTAGAAAAGGCTCCGAGCACTTTTCAAGGATGAATATTAGAGACTGTCTGTCTGCTTTTGGGGTTGACCTCAGGGAAAGTGACATGATGGGAATTTTGTGGAAGTGAGTAAAAGGGCAAGCAAGTATTTGAGAGTGGGATTTAAAACAGTGATATGTAAAACCTGGCTAAGTGTATTGTTTGCCTTCTATTATGAATACTATGGCATTTCCCCCTTTACTGACAGCAATAGTGAAAAGTCTGTGTGCCAGAACTGTTTTTATCTAACAACCAAAATACATAACTGGACACAATGATGAAACTTATGTATATTTGTTGTATGGCCCAAAAATCCAAATAAAAAAAAATCAAAATCAAAATTTCAAAATTTCAAAATCTGAGAATGGCCACATTTTCAGCGTGCTTTGTGTCCATCCAAATTAAACTAAAAACTATTTGACATATTAAAAAAATATTATTATTCAAGTAACTTAGGAAGATGCTATAAAGCAATGATGATTTAAATAAAAATACACCTTTTTGAAAAATGAAGAAAACACAAGATAACAATGCAAGCTATTTGGATGTTCAAGGCAAAACTATGTGGGCACAATAAGACTTTTTTTTTAATTAGTGTGAGAAGAATCGTCACAATTTAAAAAAAATCATTATAGACAATTTTATGAAACCTAACTTTCAGCTAACTACAATATAAACCCCACACAAAAAAGAACTTTACGCAATTAGATTTAATTTTGTGGAGATTGAACCAACTTAATTTTGCTTTGAAAATGGCCACGGACAATAACAGGATAACAATGTGCTCCATTTGAAAGTCCAGGGCGCAACTACGAGGGAACAAAAATTCAAGCGTGGCCCATTACGGTGGCGAGTGACAAATGTGCACTGAGGGACTTGTGCTTAGGCCTTCCTCTGCTGCAAACACAGCTGTCCCACTGACGGCTATTATCTTTGACAGACTGCCACTGACCGCCGCCACCACCGCCGCCCTATTGTTGCCTACTCGAGCTGTGTCCAGAAAAGAACCACCTCAGAAGTGAATGGCACCTAATCTACTTTAAAACCAGCAAATCTGATACACTCCTGTCCCCCGTGTTAACCTCACAAATCGGAGATAATCTAATTGATTTAAAGGCGCGTTGTGTAACTTTTACGGTGTCCCTCAAAAGCTTTTCTCCATGGAGGTGTTATTGCTTTGTCTGGAATGTTTCACAGTACGGTATCACGCATTCCTTTCTTCACAGAGACCAAACCAGACCAAGTTTAAGACCAAGGTTATATCGCTCAGTCAGAATGTGTGTTTTGCTTGACATTTTTGAGCTTTAACACCACCCGTATGTTACGGCCCCAGGCCTTCAGTTTGGATTTTTGTGTTTTGCTGCCATTTTGTTTCTGCTGCCTAAGCCCTGGTCCCTGATTGGTGGAGCACCTCTTCACCTGGCCCCGCCTCCAGCCTCCTCTCCCTATTTAAGAAGATCACAGCTCCTGTTCAGGGCTGTGGCCTTTGTGGCCAGTCTGCCAATGTGTGTCCTGTGTTTGTTACTGTCACTTGGTGTGCTGTTTTGTGAATTCTGTGTATTGAGACACTTGGTTTTGGTTTAGTTAATTCAGTTTTGTGCCTTTTGATTTGGTCACTCGATTCTGTTTGTGGGTTTGTGGTTTTCTTTGGGACATTCGTGGTTTAGTTTAGTATTTTGGCGTCCCTTAGTTAATCACTCGTTTTGTGAACCCACGTGACCCGTTTTACTCGTTAAACTCGTTATATGTTAATCTTGTGTTGTTTCATAACTTGGTTTAGTTTCTGCGCATATTTGACTATGTTTTTTTTAAGTTAAACCTTTTACATCCCTGTTAATTAAACCTTACTTATTTATTCCATTTTCCACCTTGGTGTTTTTTGTTACTTCCCACACCCTAGCAGAGCTGGGTCGTAACACCGTAACTGAATAAAAGTATGGCAGAGCTGTTTAACGTCATACTTTGGAACATTCCAGGGTGAGCGATTCTATATCTATAAAAACACGCAAGTGAATGACTCCAAACCAAAAAGTTGCACCTTTAAGCCTACAACGTACTATAATGTCTCCAAACCCCAGCGACACCCAGCAGCTTTGCAAGGTAATTTGGGAAGCGGTAATATGCAGGTCTACGCGGCCGCATTCACATAACACTAAAAATCCTTTCCTCGCCCTTCCTTTGGTCACTGAGAACGGGCCTTTGGGGAGCGAAGGACAGTAATTGGGTGCCCGGAGAGAGAAAGAAAGAGAGAAAGAGAACTGAGGAGGAGTGGACGACTCAAGAGGAGACCACGAGAGTCAATTATGGGAGCAGCCGGTGGAGCGGAGAGAGAAAGGTGCACCCCTGATACCGTTACATGCTGCGGCGGTATGTCTGAGCGAGCCCGGGGAATAGAGGAATCATGTAAAAATACACTCGTGTCACATGTTCGTCTGCTACATACACTGATAAAAATGTGATCTTATTCCTGTGACCATTTGCTATTTTGGTTACTTCAGTCAGAATCACACGCTCTGACAAAACTTTACATGCACAAGACTAAACCCTAACCCCAACCCTAACCCTTTTTTCTATGGTTAGCCCCAAATTTTGGAAAACGGTCTCCCCCTTCAGTCCATTCTTTTACTTACTCGCTTTTAACACAGCGTTAGAATCATGTCTTTTATTTATTTCCTATTTTTCTATTTGCTAATTTTAGTATTTTTTATGTTTTTTTATTGACTTGCTTATTTATTTTATGCTTCGTTTTATTCCATGTGTTCATTTATATTGCTTCGACTCCGTGCAGCACTTTGGAGACGTAGCGTTGGTAAAATTGCGCTATACAAATAAAGTTGGATTGGACTGGAAGCCGATCAGAGAGAAGCAGCTGCTTACATGTAAAAAAGGAGGAAAAAAACTACATAAAAGACTAGAGTGCAGCATGGATACTTTCAGAATCAACTATCAAAACACCAAACTATTACTCATCAGAGGTAAAAGAAGTTATATTTGTTCTGAATGATACAAGCGAAGATATTTAGAAGTTTTTCACACTTTATGGTTCGATTCCAGACTCTTCTGGATTCAGACTAATTGTAGAAGGGACTGGTTGATTAGACATCTATTTTTAGTTAAATCGGCACAAATCTTCTCTTGAATGTAGATCAAGACAGACGTTTTTTCCCACCCACACATCCTACTGGTCATGTGATGGGTGATTTAACTGTAATGAAGTGAAAACTTTCAAGAAGAAGTTGATTCTTGTTATCTCTTCAAGGCAATATAAAGATACTAAAGACATTTGATCTGGCTCCAAGAAAACCATGATATACTGTACATTTTATCACTTATTGCCCATTCTCTGTCAAATGTTAGAGCGACACAAAGGGGTCAGACATGAGACACGAGACAAGAATGTGAGTGAAAAGCCGCTGAAAAGCTCAAACTGCAGTATTGGATCCATATTAAAAGAAAAATTCAATTCTGTCAACTAGACAAAAGTTGACGGAATTGATTTTTTTCTTTTCTATGGATCCTACCTGGACGACTGAGGGTTTACAGACATCGGTTTGGAGCGCATTATGGTACAACCGATGTGTTATATTTTACCATAACACAACATGAAGTGCCCCAGTTCATCTTGTGCCTTGAGAAGTGGTACAAAAGCTGCATGTTTCATTCAATACGCTAAGAGGAAGTGAATATTTAGAAACTCACCACATATAGGGTGCGATTGAGTGAACCAACCCACATTTTCCTCCTTGCTTTGAGGAAGTGTCGCAAGATTTATATCTCTTCTTAAGATGAATTTTGTTTTATTTTGCGTTATCAAGAATGTGATTATTGGCCGAAGAAATATCAGAATTTAAGACTTTAGTGGACAGTATTATGAATCCTAAGGGCAACATAAAAACAAAATCAACAAAATCATTTGGGTTTAAATTGATTTGCGACAATTTAATTTTGCTTCTAAAATGATATTATTTTTGGTCAATACAGTTATAATGTGACCTAATTGATCCCGCTTGTCGATGAACCGAATAATGTACTCTCTAATTATTGACAGTAAGATTGCATATACTTCTTATCAGGATGTGGGTGTGATCAGTGTTGGTAGTGGGTGATTTCCCTCGTGTATCAATTAGATCCATCAAATGCTCCATCTGTCTATACGCCTGTGTCAGTCATGCAGCTAACTGGCTCTCGCTTATTAGGACCCAAAGGTGCTAGAATAAGTTCTGACCACCCGTGATGCTAAACATAAGTATAAGATGCATGGATAAACAACAAATAGGACAATTTATTATACTTTTAATCTTCTCTGATAGACGGTCTGCCACCTGTTTATCTCCATGACGATTTTATTGATTCCCTATAGTGTTCCACAGTAATTTTTTTTTATTTTTATTAATTTATTTATTTTTTTGGTGGGTGGGGGGTGTTTGGCCAATTGGTGGAGTGTGTTAATGTTAAAAATGTTCAAGTTGAAACAAACATATTTTCAAAACCCCTGTGGGTATCACCTGATGGTCCCTAGATTACCAGACCAATAGTGTTACAATATAATATTACATTACTTTATATTATACATTGCACTTTTAACTTGTAAATATTTATTGTATAGTATATTTGTATATTTGTATAGTTGTTTTAACTTTGACGGGTATTTTGCCATCAGATGTTCCCCCTGTGGGTATCACCTGATGCCCACAGATTACCAAACTAACAGTGTTACAACATTACATTACATTACATTACATTACATTACATTACATTACATTACATTTCATTACATTACATTACACATTGCACTTTTAACTTGTAAATATTTATTGTATTGTATATTTGTATATTGTGTAGTTGTTTTGTGTTTGTGTTGTCTCCCCTTCCCAGGACGACAGATGGAAATTAGCTCTGAGTTACAATTTGGTACTAATGTAATAAATGTAATGGTAATGTAATTGTACACTGTCCTGATAAACCAATTAAAAAAAAAAAAAAAAAGATGATTTTTACTGCTCTCAAAAAATGTTACTCCATCCTTTATAAATAAAACACACTGCACATTATTGTTATTGATAATATATGGAGAAGATGGTAAAGCTTTTTGTTTTTGTAAGTGAATTCTTCATGTTTTCTTCAAAAAAAATCCTTGAAAAACATGGATTCTTACAGTAAACGGGGTTGCCTCTCTGCAGATCTGACCTGTATTTGCACTGCCCGCTTGTCTCCATGGAGATTGAGAAGCCACCGTGGAGCAAACAGGCAAAGCAAGAACATCTCCATGAGGAAAAGTCGCATAGGTTGTGTTTTATATTCTGATTTCTTGGCCGTCATCATCACGCTGCACAAAACAGGAAGTACGAGCAGAGGCAGGGAACAGCTGTCAGTTTATGTGGGTCGCTGATATAGCACAGTTAGCATCTGGATGGGTCTGACTGTAAAAAAGCTATTTAACTGTTGAGCCAATGCAGTGAATGTTTTACTGCTGACTTCAGAAGAATTAACAGGCCGTGCTGGGTGTTCCTGCAATTCAAACGCTACAGTTCTTTTGAAATGGGAGATCAAGTGGTGTGATTAGTTACTCCCCTCTCGCCATAAAGGGTAGTGAGCTTACAAGGGAAAAAAAAAAGCGTGATCTTATTCCACTTTTTTTCTCAAATGAATGTGATTTAAGCTGTTTAAGAATTTATGAGAAAGAAAAAAGCGTACAGTAGTGATGTCTATTTAAAGCGGAGATGTACGAGAACCCTGTCTGAACTGGAGAAGCATCTGGAGGAGAAAGCTGGAATGGTCAAGGGGAATTAAACTGTATTATAACTGCGCACGGATAAAGTATAAAACCTAATTGTCATTGTCAGTTCACACAAACGCACACAAACCACAAGCTCACTGTGGAACTTTTCTTATGGAGGGTCTGCCAGCTCCTTGTCTCCATTGCTTTGCCTAGAATGTTCCACAGTGAAGCATTAAACTCATCTCACTGAATAAAGATAAGCTGAAATGAAAGTACAGGTTGTATCTGTGGAGAGGCGCATCAGCGTATCTAAGAAAAGTTGTTAAAAAAACATCTGTAATGGAATAAATGCAAAATAAGCAAGTTTAATACCGTTTTGTGGAACATTTCATGGAGACAAGCAGCTGGTGGACCTTCTTAGAACATTTTATTTTATTTTATTTTATTT
>JACN01053734.1:0-30849 GCA_000787155.1 Scartelaos histophorus | reverse complement strand
ATAGACCAAAATGAGATATCGACTGAATCGATATCTTGGAACCGATATCGCTTCCATCAATATTTTCAATATCCAATACCAGTATCATATCAGAGTATCCCTAGTAAATAGTAGATAAATATGGACACAATTGAACTGAAAAAATAAAATAAAATACATACAATATTATAATGTATATATCTGGGTTTATTAACAAAAACAAAATGTAAACTGTAGATTTGAAATATAAATGTGAAATATGTCTTATATGTTTCTGCTAAAAATAAATGTTCTTTGTCACATGTTACTACACTGCTAACATGCCTCTAAAACCCCTGGACAGTTGTTGAGTTCCATTTGTGTTGCGTTTGTGGAGCGCACATTGCAAAGAGAGATGCTTCCCCCTCCTGGCTGCTCCTCAGAAATCCAGCGGCTACTTGGTCTCTGCAGTCTGACCCTCTAAGAGTCCATGTGTATCTGACCTTAAGCCTTCTACATACTGTCCTCTCTGTGTCAACACCATGTACTTTAGTGTCTGTTTGCAGATATATGCAAAGGAGCTGTGCACTGTATGGAAAATGCAAATTAGACTCAAGCTTAGCGCATAACTTAAATTAAGAGGGATGTTTTCATAAGCTGTTACTTCCTGCATTAATTGTTGTTTATATATCTTTAAATAATGTATGACATGTTTACTTGGACCTCCTCTGCTAATGTCAATGTATGTAAAGAAAAATACAATAAACAGACTTTAAATGCATCGCTCTGATGGCATAAGATTACTATGCGCTCTTGCTGCTTTGTCCTGTTCGCCTTGACAACAATTAAAACCCAATGAGAGAGATAAAATTAGGAATAAATATAAACCAGATTTATTTGTCTAAGTTTGGGGTATGATGGCAGGAGTGTGTAATTTGCTAGTAATATTAATTGGAAATAAAAGAATAGAGTGGAAAATGGAAACACATTATATTTATAGAAAATATTTAAACACACTTCAATTAAATTAGTATAATTCTAGCCATGTATAACTGTATTTAGTTACATTCATGACAGTCATAGGAGTTACAAAGTACAGTTCAACTTCCAGTCATGATAAATTGTTCCCACTGTCTCTGTTCATTTCTATACCGACAAACACACGTGGATAGCAATTTAAAACAGCTTTAAACTGTTTGATTTATAAAGTTTTGTGAAAAAATAGTTGGTAAGTAGCATTTTCTAGCCTGGAACTTTTACTCTAATGGGCCTAGGACTTGTACTTGTAATATAGTGCAGTTTTTGCCACAAAGCTATACTTTTTCCTCTTTCCGTTACTAAAAACATGGATACAAATCTGCAAATAATCAAATACTAATAGCTCTAAAAGGCAAAGTAAATGAAGAAGAATCCACCCTGCCCAACCCTGCTCCCCTACTGCCCTCTGAAGACACAAACCAGATGAGCCCAGTCTGTCTCTGCTGTGGTCACTCGCACTGGGCTGGAGGAAGTACCCCGATATGAAGAGGCTGGACTGGACCAGTGGAGGGGGGAGAGGAAGAGCGCAGGAACAGCAAGTCTAGAGCAGATCAAAGAAAATAACATGGGAGAGGATATGAGCGCTTTGAGAAGTAATATTGTGGAGATAGCATCTGTTTTCGCGACGCATGCAGGAGGCTGGAGACACAAGACGACTCTGAGTATAGGGGATAAGGCTCAGCGCAAATGGGTTATTAAGAAGTTCTCAGACTAATATGTGGATGGATAAATTCGACTTTTGGTGTAATCCGGGGCTGGGGTTACTGCGTTTTGTGATGAAGTACAAAAAAACTAATACTATAATGTGTTATCATGTGGCTCAATAGATCTTGTTACCAGATTAAAAAAGAATTTTAGGCATTAATATGAAAAAAAAAATGTGTAAGAAGTTGAGCTTTTCCGGAGTTATCACATAAATATCTGCCAAATGTGCTGTAATTAAATTTTTTGTTTGGAATTAAGCCAGATGCCCTATCAATGCACCTCTGACCAGATTTCGGGACCAGTGCCCATGTGACTACATTATATTTTAGCTGTAAAATCAGTCAGTCAGTGCATTATTGCTAATATTTCCTGGTCTCTGAAATACCCAGAATTTAAATGAGCTTTAATGAAGAGGAAATTAATTTTGGCCTTGACACACACCGCCTGATGGTCATGTCTGCTGAACAAATTTAGCTCTAATGAGTTGACACTGTGACCTGAACAATTAACAGCACTTATAGAGAGAGGTGAGACAACAAAGAATACAAAATGTGTTAAGTTTTACAGTTACAATCAATACACAATGACTTAAATAAAAACATTATACATTAAATTATAGCCTATAAGTAATTTACGAAACGCATAGAGTATGTATGTATGTATGTATGTATGTATGTATGTATGTATGTATGTATGTATGCATGTATGTATGTATGTATACTAAGCATGTGTTAGCTAGAATAAATAAATCATGATATCACAACCAACACAATGACTCCAGTTTAAAATATTTCTTAATGGTGTCAAGTAATGTGGGTTATATTTATTGTCTGAATAGTCTACTTTTACTATAGTCCATTTTTGTCCAGTTGTTCTGCTGGACACTGGCCTGGTTGACCACTTTAATTTCTCAGCCTGTCCCGTATATGAAAACCATTCTGAGGTCACGGCCTGTTGTGAGCCTCCTGAAGATTGAATAATGTCCTTCCTGATCTGCACCGCGAGAGGCCATATTGGATCCAGATTTTACCGGTTCAACAGTCATTTCTTTCAACTCTCGTTTCTCCCTCCTCTCCGCTGTGTCTATATTTATTGCCAGTCCAGTGGTGTGTTGCGCGCCCATTACTGCCACATATGTACCTTTTTGAATAATCAATAAATAATTATTTTATTATTTAATAGGATCTTATGGGGAATAGGAAATGGCTTTGGTTGCATAAATCTATCAGAGAAGATGAATGAGTGCACTTGTAAAGTTGGGTGGCTGTGGAAAAGTGGTAAGTGGTATGCACCTGTGCCTGCATACGCTAAGGACTTCCAGCATGCAAGGTTGTAAATATGACATTTTTGCCTCTTTGGGAGCGTCAATCGCGGTGTAAGGCTATTGTAAATTCAGGGAGATTAATTAGCCTATACATTTCTTATTCCACCCTGCTTCTTTTCTGTATTGTGTGACCCTGTTAGTACTGGGGTGAGGGACCTGGCTGCAGTGGACCGGGCGAGCTCAGACATCTCATTCCCCGTGAGTTATTAACAGAGTTTTTTGAATAGATGGAAAAATTGTAGCCTGACCATTTAGTGTCATAAAGGCCGAGTTGGCGAGGCAGCGGGGGCCTCCCAGGGACAGGAGGCAATACCATTACAATCAAATCTGAGATGGAAGAGGGATTGAGCTGTCCATTCAGAATTTTTATATTGTCGGAGGGGCTAGCCAAGGAAATAATGCCATCCTGGAGTGTATTAACCTCTGGCTGGGGAGAGGGAGAGGAGAGAGAGCCAGGGAGGGAGAGAGAGAGGGAAGGAAAGAGAGAGGGCTTGTAGATTGGGCATGAGGGAATAAAACAGGCTCAAAAAGAGGGGCAGAGAGGAAGTCGGAGTGGGACAAGCTGGAATATAAGGTGCAGGATCAGGAGATGGGAGGACAGGGAGTAATATGATAAGGCTTTATGGACTAAAAGTAGGCTACAGTGAAGGCTGGGGTTAGGAAAAAAGAGAAGGGATACCAGATGGGTATAGAAAGTATAGCCTATCTTGCAAAAAACTGAAACAGTGTTTCATGAGATTTGTGCATAAAGAAAAAAACAAATTTCCCTTTTTATATCATAAGCTAGGTTAAACTTGCTGAAGTTAAACCAGAAAATAGGTGCATATTGTATTTGGATGGTGGCTATGGCACAATATTGAACTGAGAAAGATTATGTTGCAAAACTTGACTGAATAAAAGGGCTTAATTATGCGCCAAATAAATTAATAGCTCTCAGGGACAAGTTACAAGATCCACAATGCTGATTTGGGGCTAGTAGCATGAGTCTATCGTGCATTACAGTTCTGACTTTATAACTTTCTGAGTGACACCACGGATCCATGTCCGGGCCCCGCACTTGTCTGTTTGTTTTTATTACCTGTTGTGCGCCTGTGTCTTCACTGTCCAATCAGCGCACGGGTCAGAGGTCGCGGGGGAGCGGAAGTTGTTGGCTGCCTCTTGCACAGAGCAGCTAGCCTTAGCCGGGTAATTACTCCTCCTTCTGTGTTTTGCCACTGTCACGGCAGGATTATGAAGAAAACCCTTTGAAATGCCTACAAGATGAAGCTGCAACACTAGGAGGAATGATTTTCACCTCGATTGCCTCTGAAAACGAGGACACGTTGCCGTAAAGAAACCCGGAAGTGTTGACAAGGTAACAGGCTTGCTATATTAGCTCGCTGGGGTAATTAATATTCTAAAGCTAATAACGCGACACGTCTTTTAAAAAGGATGCACCATGTGTTGATTTGCGTGCGCTATTGGTCTGGTCATCTGTGTTGTAATGCCAAGAAGTTTAATCGTAGCTTTTGCCTGTTAGCAACCTGCTGGAAGCAACAGGGCTAAGGCTAGCTAAACACTCGTGTTCATTGATTTGTCTCTTTTAAAGGTCCTTTATTATCAAAGGTCCTATATTATTTAGTGTTATGTTATAATGTTTAATGCCTGGTTATGTTATAATGTTTAATGCCTGGAAATTCCAGGTCTACTTTCTGTTAACTTGAAAACAGTTTAAATGTGATTAAAAAGTGCTATGTTATCTAACACTCCAGTACCTGTTATACCAGCAGGTCTGCATTGTTTGTGTTTTAATAATCTTGTTGCTTTCAAGTAATTCTTGTGAATTAATACAATGCTCTTAAAGCACTGTTCACACCTCATCATATCATTACACCCCAGTGTAATGATAATAATACTTTTATAAATAGTAATATCATACTTATTCTTATTATCATACTTATACTTATTATCATAATACTGTTTTCTTGATTTTATAAGTTTACTGTGAGAAAGGCAGCTTTATTACTCTATTAAGAATCTGCTATTAATATATGTATTCTTTCTGCTTGTGCATATAGGCCCCCTCAGCTGGTGACAGAATGAGTGGTAAATATGGCTTGGTGGGCTACAACAGTTCGCGGAAGCACATCTCCATCTCCATCCCCTCGTCCTCAGAGCAGGTCATGTCTCCTCACATTAAGTCTGTGGAGGAGCTGAGGGTCCTGGGCATAAACCTGAGCAGCTTTGGCGCACCTACTCAGTTTCTCATCTGTGTGGCAGGAGTCTTCCTCTTTTACCTCATCTATGGATATCTGCAGGTACATTTAAACAACAGTAGCAGTAATAATTAGAGATCATGAATTATGTTTAAATTTAGAGCTCGACCTACCTATTAGAAGTCAGAGCAGCTGATATGTAGGGCAGGTTTTGATCATTTTTGCCAAAAATGTATGATATGAAGTGACTTAATACTTAAGTACTGTCTATACGGTGCATTGCTCTGCACAATAATGGTATAATAAAGGAAAATTAGACATTTACTGCATTCGACATCTACAACCATATTTTACAACTAACTCATAAGGGAGCAGTGTAGTCACATTTTAAACAATGAAATCGTTTAAGCAAATGCAATATCCAGTACATCTATCAATAAAAAAAAAAATAAATAAATAAAATTTAAATAATACTTTTCTAGCATAGTCATATATTAATAGTCATATATTAATTGCACATATATATGATAATGTTTTGGGAAATAGGCACTACTAAAATGCTGATCTTAATTATATTTCATTATTCAGGAGCTGATATTTTCTGTAGAGGGATTCAAGCCTTTTGGTTGGTACCTCACCCTGGTCCAGTTTGGGTTTTACTCCATGTTTGGACTTGTCGAGCTTCAGCTGACGCAAGACAAACGCAGAAGGTATTATGCTTTACATTGATAATATTAGTATTATCAAAGTATTAATATTAGTAGTATTAATAGTAGCCTCAAAATAACCATGGTAGACACAATTATCCAACTATCCTTTTTTGTAAGTTTTGGTGTGAAGTTATGCCACGTAGTATTTGCGTGCTCTATTGGGTATTTTATTAAGTCTCAGTGATTTCAGGTTAAATTTTCAGTACATTTTTATTATCTTTTCCAGGATACCAGGAAAGACCTATATGATAATTGCATTTTTAACAGTGGGCACCATGGGCCTGTCAAATACCTCTCTGGGCTACTTGAATTACCCCACGCAGGTCATCTTCAAGTGCTGTAAACTAATACCCGTTATGATTGGAGGAGTGTTTATACAAGGTAAGTGCACATGCCTTTTAGTACTATTTTAATTTTAATACATGTTCTGTAAAGCACAAATTATGTTATAAAAATGAAAGAAAATCATTGATATATTTGCGTTTTGGTCACTGTCAGAAAGCCATTTAGTTTGAGTCTCATGAAACCTAATCCTTTTTAACTATAATTATTAATCTGATGAGGTACACTTTAAAGTCATTGCGTGTGATTTCTTTGATGTACTGATCACCTTTCAACCTCTGGCACAGCCTTTTTTCGTCACTGTTGTTGACAGTTTTCAGAATCTAGACTTGGTACTCACTACATCTGCCTTTTATCCTTTTACCCAGTCTTCTGAAAGTTCAGTGTCAGGCAGGTTTAGCCCCAATTTCACTGCTCCCTGGTCAGAAAGACATTGAGTCTGTGGTCCCTTTAGGGTCTACTTTGGGAAACAGAACTTGTTCACTTGGTATGCAAAGGGCAAACTGTTATAGATGGATGGAGTGTGGAGTTGCATCTGATGTCTGGCCCTTCAAAAGCAAGTGGAGAAATCAAAGCTTGCTTCGGCCAACCTGATGCTGCGTCCCCTGTCAACCTCAGGGCGCCTGTCCATCAACCCTGTTTTTGGAAGAAACCCCTCTTCCTGTTGTGTTGTTATCCTGGGTTTTGTGAAATTTTACATAAGCCTCAGACAAAGTTTTGATGGTGAAAAATTCTTTTTCGTTTTTTATATTTTCTTTAGTCCACCGCTAACCTCTGTTGTTAAAAAGGTTGGCCCCCTTAAAAATATGCTTTTAAGTTTTGCTCTAGGCCAAGAGTCTCCTGTGCATAGACAAAGCCGTGTGAACTGCTTTTATCCTTTACATTCCTTCGTTTTTTCTAAAGGAATATTAAATGTGTCGCATCTGAGATTTTGATTAAAAATGTTGACTCATTTGTGGCCTTTTCTCTTTACAGGTAAACGGTATAACTTGGCAGATGTGTCTGCAGCCTTATGCATGAGTTTGGGTCTAATCTGGTTTACATTAGCTGACAGCAAAGTAGCCCCAAACTTCAATGTTACAGGTGAGATCTAACAGTATTATTTTATAAATGTTATATTTTTGATAATTTATTTTACTACTAATTTTAACTCATCGTAATCATTATTGGTGCTTATTGTGTCATTTTAAAAATACCTTGAAAGTAATTCAAAGTTTGGCTATAAATGTTGGTTTAAATGTTGTACATACAAACTGAGCCATACTTCCCTTTATTCAAAATTGGGTAAATTTCACTCATTCTAATGCACTGTGATGGAACAACACCTGTCTGGGATAGTCTTAAGGAATTGGCATTAGGGGTCTAACAATAATCGAAATATTGTGATATTGTATCGTCAAAAGTCTCACAATAATATCATGGGCCATCACAACATAACGAATCACAAGTCTCTTTGCTTAAATGTGTTGTTGTTATGCAGTAATAGCTAAAAAAAAACCACACAGAACTACATAGACCATGATCCTTTGCTGTTTCAGTGCAGACTACATGAAGAAATAACTGTTATCAAGCACTTAATATCTTATTTTTTATATGCTAACTGTACCAAAGGCTTATCATGGCAGTAAAGTAAAAAGTAGCATGTTTTGTAAGCCTCCACAAAATATCGGAATGAATATCGCACCGTGATGTGCTTATCGAGAAAATATTGTAACAGGAGATTTGGATATCGTTACAGCCCTAATGTTTAGTTGCTACTTGAATTATGCACATCAAAGACTTTTCAAGCTGTTTAAAATGCCTCTGACCTGAGTATGACAATAAATGTGGTAACAAATGACTGGGCAAAGCATTTTGTAATGTCAGTCTTGTTATTATGTATTATATTGTAAGCCTCCTCACCATATTGTGAGCTTTCCCACGATATCGCAATAAATATCGTACCGTGAGGTTCATACCGTGACGATATTGTATTGTGAGACCAGGATATCATTACACTCCTACTTGTTAAACATCTTAGGGCATTTCAGACTGCAGTGTGCAAAAGGCGTATTCATAAATTAACATAATCTATTGTATAAAATGTATAATCTAAAGTATGTTCATCATAATCACTTGTGAATCATTTTTTTTCTTTGTTGACCAGGTGTCATCCTTATTTCATTGGCATTGTGTGCTGACGCTGCTATTGGAAACGTGCAGGAAAAGGCAATGAAACTGCATAATGGCTCCAACTCTGAAATGGTATGTTGTTTAAAGGTATTTTATTATGTAAAACAGACTCTTATGCTGTTTAATCTGTGTCAGAATTGTGTTTCCCCTAAAACAAACCTGGGATTATATTTTGTTTCATTCACACATGTTTGAGTAATCCAAAAATCCAAATAATCCAAATGCTCAAAATGCACTGTTCCACCTTTTTATCTTTAGTTTAGAAGAGGTCAGCAATTCTAAAACTGAAATGATCCAAATGATTTTACCGAAGGTGTATGGTTTTGTGTGAGTGCTAAACGTGTGAATGAAACACAACTTTAGGAATCTTTTTGATGAGTGCATTATAACACAGATGAGAAAATAGCACATAACGGCGCATGCATAAATAAAGCGCTTCTGTCCGCTCACAGATGTTTGTTTACAGGTGCTGTATTCATACTCCATTGGCTTTGTGTACATCCTCGTAGGCCTGCTCTGTGTGGGCGGGCTGGGTCCGGCTGTGGCCTTTTGCTCCGAGGTGAGACATAGGCTTGTTCTCATGCAAATGTTTGAATAAATATCTGTTTCTCTCACTGTCTACTGCTTTCTAATGTACAGCTGCCTTATTCATATATTTTTCATTTTCTCTGCAGCACCCTGTAATAACATACGGTTATGCATTCCTGTTCTCTCTTACGGGTTACTTCGGCATCTCCTTCGTGTTGGCCTTGATCAAACTTTTCGGCGCCTTGGTTGCAGTGACAGGTCTGAACAATTCTTAAAAGTTTGCATCATTTGTATTCATTGAGTGGGATATAAACTTAAAATAAGCCACAGGGTAGTATACTTTTGTTAAAACTCAAATGTTTTTGCAGTGACCACGGGACGGAAGGCCATGACTATTGTACTCTCCTTCATGTTCTTCACAAAACCTTTTACTTTTCAGTAAGTATCCTCACCTTTTGACTTGTAACACTCTAGTTTTGGTTTTAACAAGTCCACAGTGTCACCCCTGACCACTGTTGAGTCTGAATTTGTTTTAATGTCCTCAGTCCATGTTGGGACCTTGGACTCATAGCTTCTTGGTTTTCCTCATTTTGACTCTGGTCTCAAACTGTAGACACCCCTAAAATACAAAATTATTACTCAAGACAAAGAAGCATCAAATAGAAGTGTGCACAACTACTAGTATATCCTAGATCACTCCCTCCAGCTGATACTGCGGATACCCTTCATGGCCACTTCCATGACTCTAAAAATAAGTTTCAGAATACTTTTTAAATTGTGTTTTCCTTTTTCAACTGCATAACTTGCAGTTATTCTAACTTCATTGTTAAATGCAATGGGTCAATTATAACAGTAAAAAGCTCTAAACTGTTGCTCTAAACTGTTTTCTCTCTTTTTTCAGATACATTTGGGGTGGCCTTTTGGTGCTCTTTGGCATCTTTTTGAATGTTTACAGTAAAAATAAAGACAAAATGAAACTTCCCTCTATCAAGGACCTCAGGAGTTGGCTTATAACAGGAAAAAAAGTCAGATTTCTCTCTCAAAATGTGTAGGACCACGAAGGAGACAGATATTTGTGTGTCCATCTGAGTCAGTGGATGAACTGAATGTGCATCTACACCCCAGAACTCTTTAGCATTAACTATGAGCCAAGGACGGGTCACTGGTCTGACCCCTCTCTCTCAAACGGCTGTGCCATCCCACTCTCCTCATACACCACCGGTGTAGGACTAAAGGACAGAGGACTGCTGTGAACAGAGCAACTGGAGAGTTTGGAATCTGACATAAACATTCCTGTCATGGAGGACAATATGAGACTGTTAAAGCTCTAAAGGGAAGCCAGGGCCTTAGCTAACCAAATTGCAGAGTTTGCACTGGAATAGACTTGCATCTTTACACAGTTTAGTGACTGTAACTAAAGCGTCTGAGTGAAGGAGTAAAAACGCCACGTAAAGCAACAGTTGTGAAGTGAATGTGTGTGTGCTGTGGGACAAACAGCTCACGATGATAAAGGAAAGCTGCTTCCGCATGTGCCACAAAACACCTAATCATTGTCTTGAAAAGAAGATTTTTCACTTAATAATTTATACCTGACTGTTCTGAGATGTGTTGTGTACATATACTACATAATGTATGGTGACAATGGGAGTATGGAAAATCTGCTCCATTCTGTATCAACAGCTGCCTATTTGTTAACCATTGGGTTAAAGGGTACCACTGTTTTAATAAAAACAAATGTTGCATTGTCTTGTTTTATGTAATGGAAATCACTGCTCTGCAGCAGTAGCTGATTAGCAGTACTAAATAGTACTGAAAATACTGTCCACTCCAGCCCCATAACAAGGTGGCGCTACCAGACCAAGTCACGGGTCAGGTCTGTGGAGGGACAATAGGTACAATAAACTACTGTAAATATTACTTTGAGCTGCATTTCAAATGTATGAATAGTGCTATATAGTGAGGTATATGATACTGTAAAAAATATAGTAAGGCTACAAATAGTACATCCAGAAATTTTACCCAAAATGATGTTTTAAATGGGCAAATATTGTGTATAACATTAAAAACATTTATTACAAGGAAAATGAGGCCTTGTTCAGACCAAGCCAGATCAGCTGCTGTCTTCATCTATAAAAATACCTGCGGTCTGGCTTAGTTGGACAGCATTTCAAATTATTGACTTGAATTTGAGATAGATTTGCAAATTATGACCTAAAAACAATTGATGTTGCTTTGTGCATTCAGTCTCATTCCAATAAGGATCTTGTGACTGGTCTGAAGAAGGCATGTCTAAAATGAACCCATCCAGTGATTTGCTCTAAAGGTTGCCTCACACTACAGAAGAATTTGTTTTATTTTGGCTGCGATTTGCTTCTGTCTAAGTTCAGGGAGGCATGGCCTGCTTTTGTCTTCATGTGCAGTTGTGAAGCCACTGAACTCCTCGTGTGTGGTGTCTCTGTGACTCTGAGCTGTTCTGTCAGATCATAACCACCAAACATCACCAGCACTTTGGCAACAGTCAATAAACAGATACAAACTCAGGATATAGTGAAAATAATGAGAAGACTTTAAATAATAAAGTCTCTTGTGAAGTGGTAAATTTAAAGTGCAGCATCTCATCCACATCATCCATAGAAAATTTCCTCCACAAATAACCACATCCAGTCCACAATACAGCATTATTAATCCAGTTTGAGGCGTTCTTTAAAAGTAAAAAGTCAAGAGTAGATCCTCACGTGTATTTGTTTTCATCACACAACACACGGATCGAGGTGAAGCTGCAGATTAGCAACAGTGATTCTACTTCCTGCGTACTTTATTGCCAACCGTTTATGCTTTAAAAATCATCTATCTGAAATTTTGCACCACTTTTCACAAATATAATAATATAATAATATTTACACAGTTTTCACTTGTATCTAAATTAAAAGTGCAGTGCTCTGATCTATTGAACCCTAATGCATATTTCTGGCCCTTTTTGAGCTGATATTTCTCTCGTACTTATGTTTTTGGGATTGGGCCAAGTTTTGGCTTAAACGTGTGAACTTTAAAGCCTGTGGTCCACAGTTATAACCCACTGCAGTCTTGCAGATTTAAAATCTCATAAGATTCTCATTGTGTCTATGGTGTGCACTTTTTGTTGCATGTTTAAAATTGTTAAAGACCAAAATATCCTGCAGTGTGTGGCAGCCTTAAGTGCTTTAGAAATCTGATGCATAACAACAGTCAGCCTCTCTGACAGCTGCAACATCACATCTGTAAAATACTGCTGCTTGTTTTTCAAATCTCTTTCATTTATCATGTTAGTGCAGCTTTAGTAGTGTTTGTGCCTGATGTAGATATCTGTGGGTGCAGGGCCTGTTGAGCGAGCTGCATCCTGGGCCCTCCTCTGGATCAGATGAGGGAGAATCGGACTGGGAGAGTCAGTGCTCCGAGGAGAGGAGGAGGTGTGGACATGTGCTTCATAAGGTAAGTTTCCTGGAACAATGACTCTGTAGAGTGCATATGTGTACAGTATATGATGCACAGCTCACAGGGCCCCGCCCCTCCCTCACGGTGGGACCAGCTGCCCTCCTCCAGCTCTCTCAGAGGTCATTATGGGACAGGAAAGCCCAGTCCACTCCAGGCAAACTACATCATTTGTCTTTAGCACCACCTCTAAAAGCAGGCAAGCTCCTATTAGAACACTATTATTGATTTCTTTTACATCTTAAAAAATGTTGAATAAATCTGCAGATTCTGTTGTTGTTTTTGGTGAACTGATTCTGATACACTTAACACTTAATCACTAAAAAAAACACAGAATGTCATCAACCCAAAACCCTGGGCAATTGTTTTTTTTTGTAGATCACAACCATTGTCAGGAAAGATTAAATTTTGTTCCATTAAAGTGCTTTTCACTATCAATATTTGATCAGTACTGAGTTTCAGTACAGTTATCTCACTAGCTTCTGTGACAACTCAGTGTCACAAATTACCGTAACAGCATTTTCACTATAGCCATAACGAAATGCATAATACAAATCTTATCTAACATGGTTTATTAGCCTCTGTTTAAACCTCTGCTTGGAACCAAAAGCACTGCTATATTATTTGTCTATAAACCACTCTATGTTTAGTGTTTATTATTAGATATCTTCAAGTGGGTTGAACTTTTGTACCATTTCTCCCACTTCTCCCTGTGCTGCTCATTCCTCATCCAGTTACTGAAGCCATTGTACGTCTGCTCTCACGAAGCGCTCCGGCCCGTCCTAATAAATAATGGGAGGTGTCCGGGACTCATCATCCCGGCAAATAGGCTGCTATATAATATGCGCTCCATTTCAGATAGGTGGCTCTATAATATGTGGTCCGAGCTGGGTGGCCACAGCGGGGAGGGCTGGCAGCTCATTCATTACGAGGGCAGGAGGTGCGATTCGGGGCGCCCTCACACACAAGTGCACTCTCTCATGTGCTCCACTGTCCCTGCTGTCCTTGCACCAATGGGAGATGCACACATATATAACTCAGCTGTGCAGGGGCAGCGCAAATGGGTCTAACACAGAGCGGGATGTGACACAAATATCTATGACGCTATTGTGATTGTTATTTTGCCTCACACAATATAGGCATGATGGGTACAAACACAAAACAAAAAATAAGCAGAAGAAAAAAGATTAATAACAAAAATGACAATGTTTTTGAAATATTTGCATGCATTACATCGTTATTTATTTTATCAGTTGTGCAGTTATGTACCTAAATAACTTATCATTTTAATCTTTCATTCATCCTGGAGTGGTCCATAGTGGAAAATGTTTAATTTTGTCTCAAAATCTCAAAAAGACATCCAGGTAACCATATTGCATATACATATTTAGAAATGATAAAACTTATGTCTTTCCATAACAGATTTGCAAGAATAATCTACAATAATGTTACTTTGTCTTCATTTATAAAGACTTGGGACTGACACAAAAAAGCACTGGTTTAAGGTTATTTAAGCCAAAGTTAAAGGTGCATTGAGTAACTTTCTTGGTGGAGGGTCCGTCAAATGCTTTTCTTCTTGGTATTAAACCTTTCTATTATCGTGGAGACCAAACCAGACCAGATTGCAGGTCAGATCTGTGGAGAGGCAACACTGCTCACTGTCAGAATGTCTGTTTTTTCAAGGTATTTTAACCATAGTAGATATACATATTTACAAATAAAATGTATGTCTTTCCATAACAGATTTGCTAGAATAATCTACAATAATTTTACTTTGTCTCCATTTGTACAGACTTGGGACTGATGCAAAAAAAGCACTGGTTTAAGGTTATTTAGGCCAAAGTTAAAGGTGCATTGAGTAACTTTTCTGGTTACTTTTGCTTTTCTTCTTGGTATTAAACCTTTCTATTATCGTGGAGACCAAACCAGACCAGATTGCAGTTCATATCTGTGGAGATTGTATTTTTGAGCAATTAAACCACCTGTAGTTTAATAAATATAAGATAAAACTGTTAAATATCATACTGTGGAACACACAGTGCAATGACATATCCACAGAAGCAAGCAGGTAATGTACTGAAACCAAAAAGTTACATAGTGCACTTTTAACTACACTTTTTTTTGTTTTTAGGCTGAAGAATACACACCTCACGACAACATTTATTCGCAACAGGTCTCTAAAATGTTCCCTTTTCTCTATTCCTGTCCCCTTCTACCTCCACACACCCCACTCTCTCTTCTCCCTCCCCTCTCAGACTCATTTCCCCACCCGCCCATGTAAACTCCAAACCTGCATATCTCCCTCCTCGTATAATCTGATGGCCATCTGCTAGACTGAGCCACTCTCCCCACAAAGCGCCCGGGGCTGGATGTTTATCTGTCCTACCTCCTCTCCTCCTCTCCTCTTTTCTCTCCTCTCTCCAACTCCTTTAAGCTCTCGCCGCATACCCGGCGTCGTCATCATCATCAGCGTTACAATTAGCGCAGGTGCCGTTCGCTGTAAAGTGATCAGGAGAAATGGGAGGTAACATAATTGTAGTGGATTGGAGCGTGGAGGTGGGAGGAGGAGTGAGGCACAATGAAATCAAGATTCGGGGGGGATTCGGGGGGCTTGGACCGCAGCCTCTTTTTGCGGGAGAAATTTGCTGGGCGTTGATTAAAATTTGTGCTGAAAGTGGAGTCCTGGCACCGATAGTGGGTCTTAACAGCTGTCTAGTGGTTTCCTACACAAACTCTTAGAGGAAATGTTACGCTCCTGGTTTGACAAATGAGATCGGTGGGGGCCATTGTGGCGTGTGGTGGAGGAATCAGGGGTTGTTGTACAGAAGGTAGCAGCATTTGAACAGAGAGAGTACAAACTGTTTTCTGCTGCTACGGGCTTTTGGTGGGGTTGTATATGCAGGACATATGGGGTAAAGAATAGCAAGGTAAATAGATAAAGTGTAATTTACTATCCCCAAATTCATTTTTTCCCCTACGCTGGACTCCACATGGATTTTAAAAGTTGGCTTGTTAAATTTTTAAACTATGTACCTTGTGTACTTTAGGTACCTGTTCCAAAGTATGACATGAATCTACCAAATCCCCATGGAGATGTGCAGGTGACACATCAGGCCAAGATACAAGTGAGATCTCAAAGTAATAAAATATGTTTTCTTGTTTTATTTTTTAACAATAAAGTGCATGCAAGATAAATAAAGTTTAAATACTCTGCAAATCGCATGCAAGATAAATAAAGTTTAAATACTATTGAAAATTTCCTGCAAATAATTCACATATTCATGGGGACAAGTAGATTAACTAATGTGAATCCCATGTCTTAGTTATGCAGTAACCAAACCATTTTCAGTAACACCCATTAAAGGTCCTATATCGACACCATTTTTTCAGGTTTTTCAGGAAACACAAAAAAACTAACCCCAAAATTGAAATTATGGCTTTTTTGCCTAAGGAAAACTTAAGCAAAAAGTGACTTATTTTAGGAAGGTGACGATATTACACCAAATTCACTCTTTTGCGCTTTAAGCCATGTTATAATGTTGTCAGCTCCTCAAAAACAGAACTGGAATTGTGTTTTGTTTCATCCTCACATGTTTGAGTGATCTTGGATTATTAGTCTTCAAATCTCCAAAGCTTAAAATGCTCAAAATTCACATAGTTAAACATGTGCGAATGAAAAAAAACACAACTCCAGGTATGTTTTTGATGAGGAAACAACATTATGAAATAGATCAGAAAATACTGTAGTCTAGTATAGGATGAGGAAACAACATTATGAAATAGATCTGAAAATAGTCTAGTATAATAATATGGGCCCTGTACGTGTGCCATTATCAGTCAGTGTTTGCTCTGTGCACATGTTTGAGCTAAAGTCAACATCTTCTCAAACATGTGCATATATTTTACATACACCACCGAGACACTTAGCCCTAGCATACGTTTTTGCGAACACTTGAGGAGCAGAGCAGGGCCTGAAATATTCCGCAGCAGTCACTCATGAAGAGAAATTTTTAATAATAAATATCCAGCCAATAATGAATGTGCTCCTGGCTGCAGTTGTCTTCAGGGCATAATATCTAATTTCCTCCCAATGTTTCATATCCCTACTCCGCCATGTCGACACAGTCCATCATTACAGCCCAATGCAGGTTCCTATCACTTTTATTTATTTTTCAAATCAATATATAAATCAAAGGCCTGGACAGATGAGATACAATAAATTACAGAACGCTGGACAAATGGTGGATGTTAACTGTGTAGCGGGGAAGGAGATCCCGGGGGAGCTGCCTGCTGTGTGCCTGAAAAATCCACTAAACGTCATTTTAAATCAGAGCTAAGTTGAATATTACTCAGTGGTGTTTTTAATACAAGGAGAAATCTCAACCACGTGGGCTGCATCTGAATATGTTTCCTCTTGTCTTATTGTATCTGTTCTGTACTAAATCACACGAGCCGAGCGATCATAGAAAAGTATCTTGTGTACGTATAGGACAATCTTCTCCCTGCATTGTTTTAATTATTTGCATATATTTTACATGCATTATTACAAAATGCATAAATGTATAAGGTGCCTATAGATCGTGAGGCGAGTCCATAAATATTCAAAATCGAATGTATAACCTTTGCAATGTATAGACTTTATAATATTCCATTGTTTATGAAGTGAACACATGAAAAATGTCTAAACTACTGTGTAACTTTTCTGATGAGGGGATGAAGATATTATTTCTTTGCCCAAAATGTTTATGCTAATAATCATATCTTGCATTTATTCAATTAAAGGTGTTTTCATTGCTCAAAACTAAACCTAAACCCATGCATTTTTGCCATCATTTGCTCGTTTCCATAGAGATAGTCAAGTTTAATCTCAATCTCTAAGCAAAGATGTAACAGTATAGTCAAAATAGTTTCGCAGTGCAGTTTTTTATGGAGCTGCTTTATACCTTCTTGCGCGGTCATTGCGTGAGTCACCCCTGAACCCATCCAAATGGAACAAAACTGTGTAGAAATACAAGTGGAGCTATAGCAAGGTGAAATAGAGCATTAAAAACGAGGAGGACAGTCAGGCGCCTCCTAAATATGTATCTGCCGCAAACAATCGCCCCGGTGAACTAAAGGAGACGAGAAGGTGCAGATGTTGTTTGAGTTGATACCTGAGCGGAGCAGCTGAATATGAGTCACATGATGGAAGCTTTTATA
Source organism: Scartelaos histophorus (assembly GCA_000787155.1). NCBI lineage: Eukaryota > Metazoa > Chordata > Actinopteri > Gobiiformes > Gobiidae > Scartelaos > Scartelaos histophorus. The sequence goes on along the minus strand of JACN01053734.1, from coordinate 13,210 downwards.
GAGGGGCAGGAGAAGAAGAAGTAGAGAAGTAGCAAAACTATTGAAATATTGAAATATCGATATACTCTGAAACAAAATTTGGTGATACAGTATTATCGTTGGCACCAAGAGTCATTTTTGGTTCTTTCTTTTTTTTTTTCCTGTGTTTTCTCTACAATTTTGTTGCTAATTTAGGGAAAGGACTGCAATATACATGACATATTCCCATGGTCTATGTGTATCGTCATGTACATTATAAATATTTTTGATTTTTGAAGTGTTTTTCTTTTTTTTTTTTTGTTTTTTTAAGGGTTTTTTTTTTTTTTTTTTTTTTTTTTTTGTTTGTTTGTTTTTGAGGGTTTTTTTTACTCTCTCTACAATATGAGAATTAAATATGCATTCTTTAACAAACAAACAAACAAACAAACAACTGAGCAACTCTTAGAAAATAATATTTGTGCATACTTGTGTACTCTTGGAATTCATCATAACCTTTCTTTGATTGCTCACTTTCCAGTGTTCACAATCTTATCTCTCTAATTGTTCCTGCAGCAGTGAGTAACGAAACAGGTCTGATAATGAGTTAACCTCACTTGTCACTTTTCAGATTTCAAAAGTTCCGACATGTCTTTGAATGCACCGGCCTCAGTTTGTTTTCTTCTCTGCCCGTACAAGTCCCTTCAGCTCATGGGGATTAAGAGGGAAGCATTAGTTTAAGGCCTGTAATGAGCTAATAAGGCCAGCCCATAATCACATAATAACATGTAAGCACTTTGATGGCCTCATGATGAAATAATAACATTTCAAAGGGATAATTGTGGATATTATTGGAGCTTTTGTCCTTCTGTATTGACACATGACGGAAAAAAGGTCAAACTGCGGTGAGGGGGACCAGATGAGCCCGAAGGAGTTTCACACACTCAAATTGTAAAAGTATATATGTTTATTTTTTGCCTTTACATTTAGTTAGTTGCTGGGTTTCAGACACTCTATAGACCAATAACATGTAATACAGATGGGGGCAGATAAAATAAATATTGTAATAATTTGTTGTAATATGCAAGTTTCAAAGTCTATCTATAGAAATCATCAGGCTCAACATTTATGAATTTACCTTTTTTCGATATTTCACAGCAAAGTGCAATGTTATAAATAGGAAAAAGAGGCTCCGAACATAACATCATCACACTGCAGAATCTGAAAGGTATTTATTTTATTTTATTCAGATTTTTTTGGCTATAATTACAAAAGAACTCTTACTTTACAGTTTTGTGCATTGTTAATTTACTCCATACTCTGTGGTTGTACTATTGACTATTGACCACCACCAATAATTTACGCACACTGTCGTAAAAGCCCAGCATTTTGACTGCGTACGACATTATGTATTAAAGTTACTACTGCGTCTCTGTGGTACCTGGTATTCCCAGTGGTCACCCATCCAAGTACCAGCCTTGCTAGATTGGGCACTGAAGTGGTAGCTGCAGTTCTCCACATGATTCATTTTGCACACTAGGACAAAACAGTTCACTCATGCTGCCTACACCACACTATACATGTAGCTGTGTATAGCTGAGTAGTAATTGAGTTTACAACCATTTCTCGCCATGTACTTGTACTTCTATAGAAGCAAATAAAATTGCGGGAGGAAAAAAACAACAAAAAAATTCATTTGCACAAAAAAGCCATTTTATTATTCCTACAAAGTTATGATTTAGCTTTACAAGATATCAAACGATGCTCCGCTTTACAACAATTGCTCCTGTGTCTTTGAATGCCACGCAGCTGAACCCAAATCTCATTTAAAAACAATAGAGGAGCAGAAGGCAGTAGCTCTAATATGGAGCATATAAAGAATAAATAATCCAGTTGTCTGCATTGCCCCAACGCAAAGCAATTTAACGCATCACTGGCACCCGCCTATTAATTTCCCGTAGAAGGAGAGAGCGAGCGGGAGAGCGGAGGGGGTTTGGGTGCGCTGATTGGGGGGACAACATGGCGGCTTCATGTATCACTATGGAGCTAAACAAGGTGCACATGCAAATAACGGACACACACTAGCAAACACATGCATAATTGTAACGGGCTTTCCTACAATGTATAGCAAGGTGGGCCTATAAGCATAATGATAGTGAATTAATAAGGGAAGCCTACAGATACCAAGCCCCATATGTGAGTCTTAGCTCGGGGCGTCCGCATTGATAATATGCCCCCTCGTCCCTAAGGCTTTTACCGTGCTCTGACTTCTCCTATATAGCTGCTTTAATTAGGCACCCACCTGACCCCTCCCCTGTTTTCCCAAATAAGCAAATATGGGCGGGGCTGAAGCAATAATATGGTTGGCGACAGTCCAGAGTTTGGGTCGCAGCGTGGGGGCACAGAAGTGGAGAACGCAGCGCCATAAATCTAGAGGTATTTGGACCAGAGCCACAAGCTGTCCCATGTATACACACAGGACCCACAATATAGCTCTGGAGTTTGATATACGCTTTATGGCAAGGGAGTTACTGTTTGTACAAGAATAACTGTCTTTTTGGCTTTGCACAGTGCATTTGGCAACACTATTCGAGTTTATTCAGAGTTTCCCATCGTCATGCTTTGAAGTAAGGTGTGATTTAGCTGTGGTAGGTCAGCGGAGTGCATATTGAGCCGGCTGATTCCATATGGAGCAATAAAAATGTAGGAGTAAACTTATATCGAAACAACTGACTTTAAGACTGTATTTGGAAGCAGCAAACTAAATATGAATGCTACAAAGAGCAGAATACTATTTGGAAACTGCCAGTGTTATCCTTTTAGAAAATGAGCTAGAATGTGACTATGAACATGAGAGGATTGTCAGTTATCCATGTTGTCCTAACTAAGAGTCCCAAATTGTCTTGTTGTTTCTTGGTAACATTAGGTTGATTATTTCTTTAAATTAGAGCAAGTTAATACAGTTTTTAAGCTGAACACCTGCATTACTTACATGATTCACATAAATACAAACACACACAATCACAGGAAAGTCCATGGACCTGTCCCACATGAACAGCTCTGGTCTGATGTTCCCTTCTTCATTATGACTGTAGCCATCATGACTTCCTCTGATTAGAGTCTGGGGACATTTGAGACAGTTCAAAAGAGCTGGGATGGGACACATAGGCTGAGGGGGAGAAGAGACGTGCCCCAAAGACATAATGTCTCTGTTTTCCTGCTATTAATTAGCGCTCCCCTGTTAGTTAGCAGCAACAGCAGCAGCAGCAGCACTAGTCTGAGCAGGGACTGAGCGAGGGCCAGGGCTGGAGCCAGGCTCGCCTCCGTAGCTGCAGGCTCTGAGTTGTGAGCCACTGGATTTGGACTATTTTTAACAAAATCCTTTTATGGATAGATAAATCTGATTTTATGCAAGAAGAGTCTCCTGGGTTTCAATTAACTGGGGGTCACGCTGCAGATCTATCACAAAAAGAACGAGGGAAGGGGGAGAGAAAGAAAGACAGAGGAGAAGATGGAGGAGAAAGGCTTTAATTAATGCGCTCTAATTAAACATTTGTGAAATGCATTATCTGCACTGTTTTCACCATGAGCCACCAATCGCTAATAGTAAACACACACCCCCACAACGCACCCACTACGCTCCCACTTTAATGTTGTTTAGAGATTACATCATGGCTGTTAATAATGCAAAAGACGCTCCTTTTAGCTGTAGTTTGTCTTCCACAATTGAAGATAAAAAGGAAATTTGTAATTGAGAATATAGTTTATTTCTCCCTGTGCACCGCTGGCCTCTGGGTGGCTCTTAAAACATCTGACTAAGTGCAGTGATTTGTTGGCGCGAGGTGGGGGTGCTTACCTCTTCAGTATCTCCTCGAAACTAATTTGATTCCTAAAACATGTGAGATGACAGCCTCCTGCCGCCTGCTGAAGGTAGATTTGACTTTGAATCATGACGCTGTGTTTAATCACGGCCCACAAGGCAAGACAAGTCACTGAACCTGAGGAGCGAAGAATAAAATGTGTCACGCGTGAGGAGAGAGGGAGAGAACGATAGAGAGAAAAGGAGAGATGGGAGGAGGTCTGAAAATCCATAACAGATTAGAGAGTGTTTGGTCAAAACGCACAGCGGGATATGCGCTTCTATCACCTGTTCTGTGTCTCTGTTTGCATATTTGCGCCACAGGGCTCTCTTAATGCACAGTTGATCTCAGGTCCCAGTCACTTACATGTATCTGAGCTGCTCCACCTTCATCGCTCCTCATCCAGCAACAGCAACACTGTATTTATATGTGCATCTTAAGGGCTTTCTGCACTTTCTGCTTCTGAGGGGTGGGTTAGTTCTGCAGACCAAGTGTACAGACCTGAAATGCACTCAGACACACTGTCTGAAATCTTCTGTCAGGTTAAAGAAAGATCAGATGCAGTTGTAAAGGAAGGATGGAGGAAATGTCCCTACTACCAAACTTGGTGTCCTTAAGCAATATGCTTCATTAAAAGTCCTATTATGCTCTTTCAAAATTGACTCTTGTGAGCTTTAAGCTATCTTAGAACGTTCTCCTCAAAAACATGCCCCCAGTTGTGTTGTGTTTCATTCACACATGTTTGAATAACCCTTTATTATACTTTGCTACGTCTTGCAAGCTCAAAATACTCCTTGTAATGTAATGAAGCAGTAAGTTATAATAACCCTTTATTATACTTTGCTACGTCTTGCAAGCTCAAAATACTTTGTAATGTAATGGAGCAGTAAGTAATCAAACTATCTTTTATATTTAGTTCAGTAGAGAAATTGATTGGCTGAAATCATTCAAAATGATTCTAGTGAAGGTGTATGGAGTTTAAAAACACAGTAGAGCACTTATTACCACATGACATCACAAGGTAAAACAGAGTGTTTTCTGTTTGAGAGAAGAACTCCGCCTATGCAGGGTTTGTGAGGTAAACGTGTGAATGAAATAAAGCAAAACTTCAGGTTTGTGATGAGGAAACCACATTATATCATAGATCAGAAAACAGCATCATATCTTTACCTTTAAGTCAGGATCTCTGAGCTTGACAAGAGAGTCTGTGATGTGGCTTTCATTGAAGGAATTACCTTTGCTTTCACACTGATGTTAAACACTCACCATAGTGCACAGTTCGCACTGAGCATGCCCAGTGCACATGTCAGTAACTGCACATGTAACCTTGATGGCTGATTTCTGTCTCTCCTTTTGTCTCGCCCTCCAAGCTCAAACGACTTAATGTGATATTTTAACATATTTTTTCTACTAGTAACTGCAGGAGAAGATCGCTGGGTAGAGACAAATTATCCAAATTAATTTCTAATATCAAACCTTTGTTCTTTTTATTGAAGGCTGTAGTCGCCCTTGGAAACACAGGAATAAAGGCACAGAAGAGCTTAAGTCAAAGAGAGAAGATATTAATAAATGCATTAATAACAGCCAATGCCCTTTAAAGCCGACTGGGGCACTGTATATGAGTTGATACGGGTTCATCCTTCATGCCACAGGAAGTTTCCGCTAAATATGGCCGACAGAGACAAAGCAAAGAAACAAGAAATGTCTCTAAAAGTTTGCAGGACATTTCTGTTTCACTCTTTCTTTTCTCTAATTATGATGTGGCGTCCTCGTTAGGCGTGAGAGGGAGGAGCAGCCTACAGCCACAGTCTAGGGTCAGGGCTGTTATGAGCGTGCATTAGCCCACTGTGCATATGTAGAATATAAAGGGCTCACGGCGACTCCACGGAGGTCCACACTTCGGCTCAAAGTGTCCAATTAGCAGGGCTTCTTATGGCCAGGGACGGTAATGAGACCAGACACTTTGTACCACTGATGCTTCGGAAAAGGGAAACAGGGCATCTCAGTCAAAGAGAATGCAGTTTCACAATTAGACTTTTGATGTGTATTTGACTTTTCCACATATGATATAAGTCCCAAATCTGTGTTTTTGGCTTAATTAAAGAAGAAATATTGTGTATTTGTCTGCTATTCAGCGGTAATCTATGACACATGTGGATCATAGGTTTATATTATGAACTTTATTAATGCAGTACTGAGTATAGGGTGGACGTAGAGACATTTTTTGAGCAATCTTGAGCAATAGGAGAATAAAGACTGCTCACTGTATGATCACTGTATAATTTTGGGTGACTACAGGAAATCATTAAAAGTTCTTTATTGAAGTATAACATATAACACATTATAAATCACCTTTAAATCACCTTTTTATGGAGCTGTTTTTGCTTTCTCTGGAATTTTTTTTTATGATACTAAACCTTTCTACCTTCATGGACACAAAAGCAAACAAGGTTACAGGTTAAATCTGTGGAGAGGCAACCCCGCTCACAGTCAGAATGCTATTTTTTGAGGTATTTTTGAGTTATAAAACCATCCGTAATTTAATATATGTAAAGCAGAGCTGTTTAATGTCAAACTGGGGAACATTCCAGACAGAGCAATATACATAGAAACAAAAAGTTGCATAGTGCACCTTTAAATGCTGATAAAATAAACATTGCTTTCTACAAAATAATTATAAATCACTTCACACAAACAGAAAAACATCTATCTCAGTGCAGAAAGGGAAATCAAAAATCTATGCAATAAACTCATATATCATATAAAAATGTAAATTGCAAATAATCTGTTTGGTAACATGTAGGTCACAGATACAGGGATTATTACAGGGATCATTTTGGTATTTTAATAAACGCAGCTTGTGTTTTATAATCTTATTTGAAGAGAGTGATAAAGTTGTCAAATGCCAACTGTATGCTAATTCTGTTTTTCAACATGGTGTAAGTACATTTAGTTTTAATCCTAAAATTAAAAGTTAAGTTCTGCCTGAAGTTCTCTTTATGGGTAATTGGTGCAACTTTTTTGTTCTTGTCCATTAACTTGAAGGTTGGTAGTTCAAATCCCACTCTTGACATAAACATTATTGATGGCAGCTCCCACATATGAATGCTGTTGTTGTGTCCTTGGGCAAGACACTTAACCCACCGGCGCCCCTAAGGTCTGATGTATGAGTTTGTGTGCGTGAGTGTGTGAGACACTTAACCCACCGGCGCCCCTAAGGTCTGATGTATGAGTTTGTGTGCGTATGAGTGTGTGAATGGGTGAATGGTTCCTTGCTGTAAAGTGCTTTGAGCGCCCTGAAGGTGGAAAAGCACGATATAAAAATTTGACCATTCATACATACACTTTAAAAACATTTTATTAACTTTCAACAGTTGTGTTTTTGTTGTTTTAAAAATACAATGATACGGAACAATGCTCCCGTTTTACAGGCCTTTTGTGTAAACTGTATACATTACTCATTACTTTCCTTGTTAAATAATTATGGTGAGACAACATGGCTTCACGCTTCAACTGCTTAACTGTATGTTTAATCACAGAATCACCCAGGAGCCTACAGCGAATATCAAATCATACAACACCAACGTGTAATCAACTAACAGGCACTAGCATAAAGAAGACACAGCCCCCAAACATGGCGGACAAAAATGTGACACAAAATTCTGCTCTTGGGGGCCATGAGGTTTTGTTGCACCCTGATTTTTTACTATTTTTTGCGCTAACTGCGAGTGCTGTGTAGGCCAAGGGAGAAGCAGTAATTAAGGACGGAGGCAGGAGGATCTTCGTTAGATGCAGAGTCCTCGTTAGAGTAGTTAGCTGTTGGAGCCGGAGGTGGTGAAGAAGCGCAGACACATAATGAGACGCATATTGTCGCCAAAGCAGGGGACCCAGTGTGAGGCTTTACGGATAGAAAATGAGCTATAGGGTGTGTGGAGCTACTCTGGACTATAGAGAAGTTTCTGTGAAATATTATATTAAGTGTCTGCACTGCAAGACAGCTTTAATGAAATGAATGAAATAGTGGCATAGTTCAAGTTGTCATTGTCTGGCTTATATAGGTCTAGATTTGTGAGTTGTTTCATTGTTTAGATGAAAAGTTGTATGGCTTGTATAAAAAGTGGCTAATGGGATTAACTTAGCCTTTGTCACATGCTTTATTAAAGGTCCTATATTACACAATACTTTACACCATATTACAATACTGTTACCCTCACAAAAACATACCTAGAGTTGTGTTTTGTTTCATTCGCACATGTTTGAGACCCTTCATTATTGGGCTCTTTACATCTCCAAAGCCCAAAATGTTCTGTTCCACCTTGTGATGTTATGAAGTGGCATTTTTTAGGTTAACAGCCTCTAGCTCAGAATCTTCCAAATGATTCTAGTGAGGGTGTTTGGACTTTAAAAGCACACTGGAGCACTTCCTCTATTACCATATGAGTGTTTTCAGTTTGATAGAAGAACTACCGTATTTTTCAGACTATAAGGCGCATCTAAAATCATGACATTCTCTCAAAAATCAACAGTGGCCTTATAATCCAGTGGCCTTATGTATGACCTTTGGTTGTGTTTAACCTCCAACCGATTTGATGTTGTCCACATTAGTCTAATAACGTATTAGTGGGCGAGTCAGGAGGAGTAATATGTTGGCCACATATAGGGCGACTGTGCAACATACCGGTAGTTCTGCCGTGTGCTGTACAAGGACCCAAAATGCACCTGTTAAGAGACATGCACCATGCAGATTTCAGGTTTTGTATTTTAAAGATGATGCAGAAATCACCCAACTGTTAAACTTGTATTTTTGTGTTAGCTACAACTGAGAGTTATTGTAAATGACCTGAATAAAGTTCGATTTATCCGACACACGTTTTGTTTCTCTTATTGTGCCTTATAATCCGATGCTCCTTATGTGTGGACAATGACACAACTGACATATTATTTGATACTGCGCCTTATAATCCGGTGCACTTTATAGCCCCAAAAATACGGTAATCCTAAATATGCATGGTTTGTTTGTTAAATATATGAGAATGAAACAAAACATAACTCCGGGTATGTTTCATTAGAGTCATTTGTATAATTCCAGCCCATTTTTACTAAACTAAAGCTAGCTGCTCACTTCAAAACTACCTCTACATGACATCACAAGGTGGAAAAGAACATTTTGAGCCTTGTGGATGTATAGACAGTAATAATGCAGGATTACGCAAACATGTATGAATGAAACAAAACACAACTCCAGGTTTGCTTTTGATGTGGACCTTTAAGTCTGAAGACAAAAGAATAATTCATCATTAATAGTACAGTATAGTATTGTAAACTTCATAGCAGAATATTGTGCAGCCAATCACCAATGAGGCATCCACCAAGTACCTGTCTACAAAGGCCTTGAAACTGCCCCTGCTTCTATTACCATATGAACACTATTGCTTTTTTATTGCCGCTTTTGCATCATATTATTCACATAGGCCTTGGATAAGCTGGCCTACAAATCATTAATACATACTGTAAGCAGCCAGCCATAGAGACACTGTAGGAGCTCACCTGCCCTGTGGCTAAAGCTAGCGCACACACACACACACAAACACACACATAGGGCCACACACACATACACTGATGCATAGACAGTCCTTTCCCAGCATGCTCCTCACCACTGCGACTGAACAGGTAATCTCACTTAATCATCGCAGAGGTCACGGTGAACCGAGGCTAGACCGTAATTGCGGCGAAAAGTGAGGGATGGAGGAGGAGGGAGGAGGAGATGAATGGAGAGAATGAAAGAAAGAGTGGGGACCGGCGAGGATGAGGAGTCTGAGGGAGTGCGAGGCTCCGGGGCACAACGGAAAACAGTGGGCTCTTCAAGGACAACATGAAGATCATCCCTCAGCGGTAATGATTCGGACTGTAAAACGATTATTTCTATGTTGTAAAAAAACAACAAATGCAATGAAAAAGTGTGTTTATCAAATGGTTTAGTGCGATAATATGAAAGGAACACGGGGCAGCACCGAGCGCATCCATCTATAGGAGGGTTGCTGGTTCTTATGGCATTGCGACAGGGAGGGCTTCTGGCACAAACCATAGACCGTATATATGAATGGACATAGCTAACGCGTTAGCCGCCGTGTGCCAAACAGGAAGTGCTCCAGGAGGCTATTCCGGCTCCTTCTGACTCTGGCTCCCATTGACTTACATTAGGATCTTGTCGCTCGTCTCCCTGTAAATGCTGCAGTGATCCTCTTCATCTTGGTCTTAAAATGTTCTTATTAACCCGCAACACATGATCCTGGATTTGTTTTCGCTATTTTGTTAGTCACAAAAATCCTGTTCACAACATAGAGCCTGGCTCCAGATTAGCTCCTGTAGCCGTTAGCATCACGAGCCTCATTTGAGCGGCGCTAAACGCTATGAGTGACGTCACACTCGCTTAGTCCACTTTTTTATACAGTCTATGGTGCAAACGTCTGCCAAACCTTCATGCAACTTGTTCATATTACAATTTAGCATACAAATGAAAAAAAATATTTATCAGGGAAACCTTAAATTTAACAATATAATCAGAAAGGAGGCATTGTGGCAGAGTGGTTAGCTGTGTGTAGGTGAAATGTCTTGCCTAACGACACATTGAACACCGAGAACACGATCCGACTTTGCTTAGTGAGTTTTAGTGCGATCGGGCATTGACAAGCAGTGTAACTTTTTTGCCCAGCTACTACTTAAAGGTGCATTGTGCAACTTTTCTGGAGGAATATTCACCATGTGCTTGTCGCCATGGAGATGTCATTGATTTCCCTGGAATGTCCCATGGTATTACATATGTGTATCTACCATTTATTCATTACAGGTGTTTCTATTGCATTCAGAAATACCATAACTCTAACTTTTGTTAATAGGGTGACTCTCCACAGATCTAGATTGTAATGTAGCGTAGTGTAACCTGCTCATGATAAATAGGTTTAATCTATACCTATATCTATACACTCTAGACAAAGCAGTAACATTTACACGGAGACAAGCAGATGGTGAACTTACACATTGCACCTTTAAGCTTTTAAATTGTTTTTATTGCAGGCAAATGGAGCGGTGTTTTGATAAGGATAAATGGTGTAATTTGTAGAACAGTATTTAAATATTTTGCTGTGGAATAAATAAAGAACACTCAGTACTTGCGACACCTCTGCCGCGGGCTTGTTATGGGTCTCTCTCTCACTCTGGCCTGGACTCTCTGAGCAGGTGACAGATCAGAGATTTAAGGCCACAATAAGCCCCTGTTTGGCGGATGGGTGACGCCTCCTGACACTTAATAAATGACAAATTATTAAACAACACTGCTAACAATATGATTTGAATGTGTCTGCGCCCGTAGCCGAGGGGACGGGGAAAAAGATGAGTATGCAAAAGTGTCCGTCTGTGGTTTCAGCTCCCACCTTTGTCGTACATTGTTTTATTCTCTCTTAAGACTATTGAATAAAAGATGAAAGAGAGGACCTCGGGAGGTAATATGTATCAGAATGCGCCTGATTTCTGATGCCACTGGATCAAATGACGGGTTTACAGCAAAGTGCTCGGTCCACAGACAGAGGCAATCCACACACTGTTTTTATATAAGCAAAGAGACAAAGAGGCTGAGGCTGCCTGAAATAGACTCCTGCAACACTGGCCTTACTGATAATATGACTATACAGAAGGAACATGCATGTAAAAGGCAATTCTGGATATGTGATGAATATATCGTCACCTTCCTAAAATAATCGCCTAAGTCACTTTTTGCCTAAGTTTTCCTTTCCTTTCCTTTCCAAAAAAATGCCATAATTTCAATTTTGGGGGGAGTTTTTTGTGTTTCCTGATTATTTTATTATTTATACAATTATTTTAGGAAGGTGACGATATTTGAATTACAAAATAACTTTTTAAAATTATTATTATTTTCTTATTTTATTTGTAAAGGGACAGCACATATGAATGAACATTTAAAGTGTAAATGTGTAAATATTATAGCCAGTGTGACTAATTTCCATCTTCAGTTCCTTGGCAGGTTGATGTAAAATGTTCCACAGGACAGAGAAAATTATAGCAACAATCACACACAAGTACAATCACACACAAGTACAATCACACAAAAGTACAATCACACAAAAGTACAATCACACAAAAGTACAATCACACAAAAGTACACACCCAGAACAGAAACTTGGCATTAGTTCATTCTGACATTGGTTCAATTGTCATTATTGTCTTATAACACAACCTCCAATTAGGCTTCATTTAAGAGCATTATTAACTCCTTAATTACACTTAACAATGGCAGAGGCTAACCCCTACCCCTACAACTGCTCGCCTCAATAAGCTTCATTTGACTAGAGCTGAACGCTATGGGTGACATTACACTTTCTTTGTCCACTTCTGTCCACACTTAACAATGGCAGAGGCTAACCAGCCAAAATATATTTTAGTTCAATAATGTTTTTTTGAATTATGTATATATGGCACAACAGCATTCATGAGCTGTCTATCATAGCAGTGGTATAGGGAGAACTGAATTTGAACTTTTAACCTTTTATCTGGTCATGAAACAGACCTCAGACTCTCTACGATCATTCAAAATTATATCCATGGGTTTCAAAATGATCAGAAATTTTGAATGGGAAATATGAGACCTAGAATATTATACAAGGGGAGTCATTGTGCATGTGTTAGATTGTATTCTTGCAAGTCAATTAAAAGCGTATATTTGTGAATGTGCAGAGTACCTGACAAAAAAAAGCTCCTCTATATAAAAATAGAATAATCCTTTCCCCTTTTTATGTTAACCCTGCTCTTTGGTGCTTACTAATTGTTGTGGACAAATTTAGCCGTGACATTTTGGGGCTTGTGTCTTTACCTGGCATCGTACTCTTATGCCCAAACATACAGTAACCTCCGTGGCACACATTAAAACACACTCCACACCGCAAACCAAACTATAAAGAGCGCCCTGCCGCCGCTCGAGCAACAAGGTCGGCAGTAACAGCAGTTTACTGTCGCCATGGGAGACACTGTGTGATGTCGCTGGCTCACAACACTAAATAGGACAATGGCAAGTCAGAGGGGACAAAACAAGAGGAAGTGCTCACTCACCTCTTTCTAATCATGGACGTGTCTTTGGAAGAGAGGGACAGGGGACGTCCAAGGACACAGAAGCAGGCCAGCGCTGCCTTTGACTGGAGGAGGGAAGGGAAAAACAAACAAGGGCACACAGAAGAGTTAGGAGAGTTTACACACAGATAAGAGATGGGTTTATTTTAAGATTGTAATGAGGATTCCAATTAACCATACAGAGCGGTAGGATCATAAACATGCCTGGCCAGGTCACTAATTCATCTGTTTATCTGTGAGGGCCACTAACATCTGGA
>KN501921.1:0-64256 GCA_000787155.1 Scartelaos histophorus | reverse complement strand
GTAATGACCTATTTTACAATGATATTAGTCTATGGCTTGGACCCCAGCACCGTAACAAGCACACAACAACATTAAACACGTTGCAAAGTAGTTTATTGGCCAAAACGTGGTACAACGGTGACACCTGGGAGTCAAGGCAGGTATGAAAAAAAAAAAACAGATATGGAAAAAGTAAGAGACCAGTGCATTTTTTTTTTTGAAATCAGCATCTCCACGTATAAGACACCCACTCCATTCCAGCATCTGTTGAATTCAAGCACAAGCACAGCTCATTGTGCTTAAGGAGGGACTGACCTCAAGCAAATCTTATTTAAGGAGCACAGTTGTGTTCATGAAAGCTGGGGTGTGGCTTATTCTACCAAATATTGATTTCTGAACTCTTCCCAAGTTATTGTGTTGTTTTAAAATGATGTGATAGTCTTTTCTTCGCATTATTTGAGGTCTGAAAACATTGCACCTCTTTTGTTATTTTGACCATTTGTAATTTTCTGCAACTAACATTTTCTGACAGTATTTTTATTTGGAATTTGGGAGAAATTTTGTCAGTAGTTTACACTTTACAGAATGAAACAAAAATGTACATTTTACTCAAACACATACCTGTAAGTAGTAAAGTGAGAGAAACTGATCATTTTGCAGTTGTCTCTTATTTTTTCCAGAGCTGTAGGTAATATTAATTTCCAGAGTGTCTGCCAGATAAAAGGACTGAGGAATGAGCAGTTAAGGTCACTTAAAATTTAAGTTTTTCTATAACACTACACTAAAACAGCCAACAGCATTTCATTGAAAAATACAAAACAAGCGATTCAAGGTATAATACAAAAGATGAGTTTTTCTTTTGGGCTGACAATACTGGCAAATTCACAAGCTTAAGATTGTAAAGCCCAAAGTGATGTTTTTTCCCCTTATATTCCTGGTGAGATCAAATTGAGAACCACTTTGGCAGTTTGGTCTTAGAAACAGTTTTAAAACAAAAAAAACATGCAAAATTACAAGAATCGCACAGTAAGAATCTTTAAATTTGATGATTATGTTGTTTTATCACATTCTCACAATACATACCAGATTGCATGCAACGTGTAGCACAGCATAAAATGCCCAAATGAATTCAATTTGATTCGGATCACCTACAGTTTGTGCTCTTCCATGGACGTTTGGGCACATAGAATAAAAAGAACAATACTAGTACAGCACCCCTCTTGGTATGGCACAGGTGTATCTGAATTTAAAAAAAAGACATACATAAAGTGCTTTTAACCAAAGAAATTAATCAGTAGAAAAAAGTTATCAGAGAGGTATTGAATAATGCACTTTAGGATGTAAACAAGGATTTCACTATTCCAGGACCTCAGAGTAGATAACTACAGATACAATGAACACAGAAATGAAACAAGAGGTGGACGGAGGTAACAAATGGCTGTGAGGTTTCATCCCAGAATAAGGCTGGATTTGCCCCCTGGAGGGTTTCTGCGGCCGGAGGGGAGGCCTGCACCAGGCTCTTCAGCCGGAGACACTTCAGCCTGCGGCTCAGAGGTCACCTCAGCATTGGCACCATTCTCTGAAAAGAGGTTAAGAATTTACATTTTTAATTACCATTTTTATGTCTAGCTGAGTTTATTTGACAGAGATACTCACCAGTATCAGCAGAGGACTGCTCCTCCCCCTAAAAATAGAGAAATAATTGAGACTATGACAATATCACATGTCACAAATGCAGATGAAAAAATATTATCAATATACATGGACCTTATAACAGGGAGTGTATATAGTGTGTATGTATACAGAGAAAAGTTTCTTCATGTGCATTCTTTCCCAGATCAAATATAGACATTGTTTCACTTGATCGGATTGTTTGCTCACTGCATTTTGGCAAGTGGAACTTGTTTAACTTGAATGGTGAATTAACAGCAGTTAATTAGCAGACCATAATGAGGACTTTTTAAAGAGAGAAAGAGCTCCGTCGTTCCCTATGATTTATCATTTACAAAATATGCAGATGTTTGTGTGTGGTGACATATATGAACGGACATAAAAAAGAAAGTGTGCAAGGAGGCTTTTTGGCTCCTTCTGACCCTGGCTCAACTTGACTAACAGTGGAATCTTGTCCTCCATGTGTCTGAAACTGCTGCTGGGAGCCTCGTCATTTGGTCTTAAAATGTTTGAATCAACCCCCTCTACATGATTATGTTTTGTTCTGGGGTTTTTTTTTTTCACCATTTTGTCCATCCAAAAATATTATTCATAATAAAGAGCCTGGCTAAAATTCGCTCCTATAACTCATTTGAGTGGTGCTGAATGCTATGGGTGATGTCGCACTCGCTTTGTCCACTTTTTTATAGTGTATGGTGAACACAAACCTAATCTGAGTCCAAAATGGATAAGGTTCAATCGCAGACCGTATATATATATATATATATATATATGGACATAGCTTATGCGTTAGCCGGCGTGTGCCAAATAGGAAGT
Source organism: Scartelaos histophorus (assembly GCA_000787155.1). Taxonomy (NCBI): domain Eukaryota; kingdom Metazoa; phylum Chordata; class Actinopteri; order Gobiiformes; family Gobiidae; genus Scartelaos; species Scartelaos histophorus. Next base: position 61,790 of record KN501921.1, on the reverse strand, counting down.
GTGACAGGAGGCTCTTCCGGCTCCTTCTGAATCTGGCTCCAATTGACTTAGGACTTGACATTAGGATCTTGTTGCTCGTCTCTCTGTACGTGCTGCAGTGATCCTCGTCATCTTGGTCTTAAAATGTTCTTATTAACCCACTTTACATGAGCCTGAATTGTTTCCCGTTATTTTGTTCGTCAAAAAAATCATTCATAAAATAGAGCCTGGCTCCAGATTCGCTGCTGTAAGCGTTGGCATCTCATTTGAGCGATACTGAACGCTGTGGGTGACGTCACTCGCTTAGTCCTTTTTTACACAGTCTATGGGTTTAACCCAGACTCAGTGCAGCTCAGGTACAATGAGAAAAGGCCACAGGCCAGGAGCAGAGGGGCAGATTTTCTTCACTCTGTATGCATAATTTAAGTGCTTTATTTGATGCACAGACATGGTGTGTGTGTGTGTGTGTGTGTGTGTGTGTGTGTGTGTGTGTCTGTGTGTCTGTGTGTCTGTGTCTGTGTGTGTGGTATAAAACCAGAATGGGATTTCAAGTTTTTTCCTAAGTACTGAAAATTCATCTTGCAGGATATGCTTACAGTAGCAGCTGAGTTGGCGGTGGATTGGTCTCTTCTTCTTAGAGGAGCGGAGGACTCCCCACAAAGCACCCCAGTGGGCTCCCCACCTACAAAAAATATTCAATTCATGTTTCAACACAAGTAGGGATAGACTGATATACCATTATCCCACAGCCCTGTAAGGAAAAAACACACCAGTCAATCTCTAATAACAGGTGTGTTTTATACTGTGTGAAATGTACCAAAGAGGAATCATAGAATAACAACTTAAACATTCACAAAATGACACTTCATGTTTCAAGTACAAACAATTGCCAATCAAGAATAAACTATAACATCTAAAAGTAAAAGCACCACCGACCTCATTTTCAGAGTGGCAATTTATTGTAAAAAAGAACTACCTAACATTTTGAACCCTACTTTTATTAGTATTTCTTATTTAATTGCAAGTAAGTAGAGACTAGCAGGCAGAGGAAAGGTCAAAATAGGCTATGGTCCTGGACAATGCCTTCCTTCCCTTTCCTGTTTAGAAACATTGACTCCCACGGCCACATTTAATCTGGAATTTTTTTGTCTTTCACTTTCGCTAGAATACAGTCCCTATGGACAATTACTAATTTGTCTGACCTCATTCTTCCTCTTGGGTGGGTATCTTTGGTGCCATGTTTTATCTATAAATTGTACCTGGTGGGTTATTCCTGCGATTAGCATAGGGGTCCTCAGGTTCAGCAAAGACACTAGAGGCCATCTTGTTTACTCGAACAGGTTTCTCTTCTTCATTGCCAAAGGAAATGTTGGATCCACCACCAGGAGGACGCAGAACCCTGAGGTGTAAAAAAACAAATACAAAAAAAAAATCACAATAAATGGTTCTATTGAGCTGCACTTTTAGGCCAGTAAAATATCCCACTGCAAAGCCCCATTTCACTTTAAGGTTATGTACTTAATTCAGTGTAGTGATATATAAATTGGGTCAGTCCAGTTGACATTGAGAATGAGCTCATCAGTATCAGTATCAATAGGTCTAAGTGACCGTGCAGTAATACACCGTCTAGGAAAGGTTTTGATCCATTAGTCCACAGTAGACACATCTCTAATCTTCCAATCTCCTTTTATGTTAAAAATCTGTGAAAAAGTTGCAGTTAAACAACTTTGTTCCCACCTACAGGGTAATAATTTAATGTAGTTTGTCAAACAGGATTCAGAGCTCAGCACAGCACTCGGCAACACGTGAAGTTACAAATAACTTGTTATTTGCTGCTGACAATAGAATGGTCACAGTCATGGTTCTGTTGGACCTCAGTGCAGCATGTGACACCATCAAGCAGAACATTCTGTAGAGGGTAAAATGTGACAAAGATTAAGACAGGGAGCCTTCAGCTCAAATCCTATTAACTGGACAGGTACCAATTTGTAAACTAGAGCTCCTCACCATGTTTAGAGATAGGCTACAGTGTATAGCTGGGTTCTGTAGTCAGTCCATTCCTGTTGACACTTTATATGCGGTCTTTGAGTAAAATATCAAAATATCATCAGAAAGCGTGGCCTCAAAGGCCTGCGAGATCCTCTGTCTGACCCGAATCACACTGGGTTGTGTAGCGTCCAGCTCTACTGTAGTCTTGTTCCATGCTTTTGTTACATCAGGGCTAGATCAGGCTAATCCCCTACTTGCTGCATGCCTTAAATTCACAAGCATTCAGATGGTCCAAAATTAAAACAGGAACTAAAAGAAGCAAACACATCATTACCAAAGCTGCAGTTCCCTTCTTAACAGGAACTAAAAGAAGAGAACACAATGCCCCCGGTACTGCAGTTCCTTCACTGGCTTCTTCTTGAGTTTATAATTAAAGTCTTTCTGCTGTAAAGCATAAAGGGCATGAACCTGTTATGGAAATTTATATTGTGGAAAGATTTCTCTCAGTCTTGTCTGTGTTAAGGAATGTTAATTCTATCCAGACTCAGACTCGTCATCACCAAGTTTAACATGTGTAAAGGCTCAGATGACACCACTGTCTCCACCCACAGGAAGTCCTTTGTTGCCTTGTTCTCAAATGTAGGTTAATTTGATTAGGAAGTCTGTTAAAGAGTCACTCTGCTTTGACATGTAACTTGTATTTCTATATACTCAGAGCTCAGATGCTCTGGGGGCTCGGGGTGGCAGTTGGTGGCAGTTGGTGGCAGTAAATGGGGTGCTGGGGTCTAATGTGGAGGTGAGTTGGAGAGGGGAGATGCTACTGGTGAGGAGAGGCTGTTGGTCTCTGGGCAGGGCAGGCCTAGACCCTGTCCATATCTTCAGTAACAACCATAAACCTTGATTTGTATTCCAAAAACTCACTGAACTTCAAATGAATTTTTTATCGTCAAGAGATATATATTTTTTTCCATGACAACCCCATATATGAAATATACTACACATAATCTAACCAGAACACTTTGCTCTCAAAATGCTGGAATACTGTTGGTTCTTACCATATCAAAATGCAAACTCCCCCAATCTCTTGGCTAATTCAATACCTGCTCTGGCCGTACAGATTTGCACTTTACCTGGGAATGGATGCACATCTGTCCTGGACTGCAGTCTGCACATCCATGGGAGTTCATATTTCCTTGACTGCAGTTCTCCTCAATGTTTCCCTTTCCTCCCCACTCTTTCTCAATTGTTTTATTCCTTGCCAAGAAGTAGGGTCTAAGGACAGGATTTGCTTGTTATGCATTTTGTTTAATCTATTGTAATCTGTACTTGATTTTCTTGATTTGACCTGTTGGCTCAGTTATCTTGATAAACTCTAAGTGGCAGATGCTGTTTGGGGGCTTTGAATAATGGTACTGGGCCGATGGTTGAGCTGGACGTGAACACCCGATTACACTAGGCCCCACCCAAGGATGGACCAGGCGGTGCACATCTCGGATCGCTTCCCATTTAAAGCTAACAACAGACAGACCACTGCGTAAGTGCTCAGGCGATGTGGGCGTCGGCGTGATTCACAGACGGTGGATTCTATCGTGTAAAAGCAAAGAAAGGAGCGCACATGTCGGCCACAGTCAAGCGTCTCCCTGTGATGGAGGCTGATGGTGAGGCTCATGAGACGACATTTATCAGTGCACAAGAAGGAACACGCTGTGCTTTCACACAAAAAACTAAGGTTAAGCATATCGACGCTTCATTTATTGAGGACATTTATATATAACACAAAATATGAAAACAATACACTGAACGTTTTGTTACCTGGAACTGTTTTTTGCACCGGGCTCCATCCCTTTAAATGTTGTCGTCGTGGTCATTTTGCACAAATATCGTGTATTATCTCTCTGTGACACTCTTGCATGCAGCTGCACTTCACCTGCTCACCATAATCTCTTGTTCTCCAAAGAAAATCCACCCGCTGACCCTGTGCGTGTGGGATCTCCGAGTATAGCGGAAGTGAGACTGTGTTGTACCACACATCCGGTCCCTTTCACATCTTCAAAATTCAAACCATTTATTTTAATTGATATTAATCATTACATTGAACTGTAACCCATCTAACCAACAGAAAGGCCTACAGGTTATTGAGAAACCTATTTGCCATGTATTGACTGATTGTCAGAGCTCATATAAAACAAAGAAACGACAAATTAAATTAAAAAACACAAGTTTAATATCAAGGGCAAGACCTTTTTACATAAAAGGCGGCATTAGGATCGATCCACCATAATATTAACACAGTTACTTTTTTAGTCTAATCTGATGAATGAATTAATAATGAATATATTAGTGGAGAGAAATTAAACTTAGAATGTTAAGTGATCTGAACCAGATGAACAAACAACTCTGGTGTTTGATTTTTAACCATACCTTGATCAATAAGACAAATAGTTTTCTCTTGGTTATAATGATTTGCTGTCCAATCTCATCTAAAGCACAGCAATTTTATAATGGTTGTGTTCATACTGTAAAAAATTATGTTAAAATTTTATTAATCAGGACCTTTTCATTGTGACTCTTTTTACTAAAATCCACTAACGGAACTTATTGGGTCGGCAAACTCACTGTAACAATATTAAAATAGCTGTACACAATCATAACTTATGATGGGATGGGATAATACTGACACTGCCACTAGAGTTAAAAAAAACCCCAAAAAACATTAGTTCATGTACCGAGAGAAGTGTGTGTGTTTTTAATAACAAGTTTTCAAACTCATGAAAGCATTATTTTTAATTTAAACTATAGGCTCTTTAAAAAGTGGTGATACCAATTGAACTGAACACAATGTTCAATTACTTAATTAGTGAACAATGACAAGTAGTAGTAGCCCTACGCACACATAGGGCAAAACATTTTTTTAAACTAGCAAATACTGTAGCATACATTAATTTGATTCGATAAAATAGGAGACCAAGTGGAAAACAACCTAAAGAAAGGTGTGGCTCCTTCATGCTAGGGCTGCAACTAATGATTATTTCAGTAGTCAACTAGTAGTCAGCAATTAATTTTACTAATCATAAAATTAAATGCTGATTAGTATGATTATTTCTATTGTACACTGAGGCTTTATAAATACACTAACAACCAAGTAAAGGTTGCAATACGATGACTGAAGGCTTTTAAATAGAGAATACTTACTAATGTTGTGAATTTTTGGCAAAAATCTGAAAAAAAGAGTAAATAAGTGCATTTAACATTTTGATTTAATAATAGCACTGTCTTTTTTATATATGTTTAGAGTTTGTATAGTATGACTGTTTATTTTTTTTATAGGTCAACTAGTGACAATCAATCATTGCAGCCCTACTTCATGCCCTGGCAAATTCTCAGATTTTCATAGTGAGAACACTGAGAAGAACAAAAGGTTAAAGGATGAGCAAGGGAGGTAGAAATGTTTGAAGAAAATGGTCTTCAAAGTAAAGAGCCTCCTGTTTGCTGTTGGAAAACATCAATTGTGTCTTCATCTTCCATTTCAAGCTGTAAGAAAAATATTTTTTAAGAATCTGTTATCTCAATAACACTAACAAATAAAATGTGACAATGTAAATAACAATGTCTTTCCATATGTGACCAAAACCAGAATAAGTTGCTTTAACCAGTGCTGCAATTTAGGTTCATATAAAAAAAAATAAAAATGAAGATACATTTAACAGTGACTGTATTAACATTACAAGAGACCCTTGAGAGAATACAGAATACAGAGAGAATGTGAGCTGCTAAATAAAAAGAGCAATGTTTGGACTTAAGTTTAGTATTAGCTTCATAACATTATACACTAATTACAGGTATGACAAACCATTATGTCTACATCTGATCAATTGTTAAATGATATTACATTGGAAAAAAAAACATTCCCCTAAAGGGCATTATTAAAATGAAACATTGGCTTACCTGTGAAGGGGTATCTGTTTCATTAATAGGCTGTCCATCAAATCTAAACCTTATTTGACTAATGGATAAGCCCTGTGTGAGCAAAGAGGAGAGTACTGAGTGTACACATGTGTTATTTCGCAGGCTCATGTATGTGCTGTGCTTTACCTGCCGTTCGCAGTAAGCCTTCATGAGTTTGCTGAGTGGAGTGTGCCTCTTGATTTTGAACTGCACAACGGACCCATCTTGGCCTGCCACCTTCAAGTTGATGTGCTCATTATTTTCTGTTTTGACACCTTCCTAACGTGTGAGAGAAAGTTGAAGGTTAGATTGGAACAAAATATTGAGCAAAACATCGCACTCGTAGATGAGCCAGAACCATGTCGATCATTCATTCAAACCTTACGCCCCCACTAGAACTGTAAACTATTACACCGCGGAGAGAGTGACTCGAGAGGTCATTACACAAATATATTTCATAATTATCAGATGTATTAAAGATGTCTTATTCTCATCCATGTTTAGTTATAAACACACATTAGCTCTCAGTTAGCTAACCTAGTGCTAACTTTGTCCATGGAATGATAAAGCAGCAAATGCTGTGGTCGGTGATCTTTTCTTCACTTTAGCTCTGATGTGCCTCATATAAAGCCAATATACAACTAATAATCCACTGAGACAGGGAACATAAATAAATATTACCTTTGGTTTTTCATCTGCCATGGCTTCTGTGTAGCTGCTGCTGTTGTAGCTGAACTGCTGCGCATGCGCTAAGTTTCAGCGCGCCTAGCTGCCGCAGCCCGTGAGCAAAGAGCTATGGGGGCTATTAAAATAACCGTGAGTCCCTGAACTGTTCTAATAGCTCCATAAACAGGTACCCATCCCACGGGACGGCGAGCATACGAAACAACAGGCTACTTAAGTGCATTCCTGAATATTTTCCAAATCCCATGTACTGACTCTTTTTTTTTTAATCTTAGTTTCAGGTTAGGGCCGCAAAAAACATATTGCAATACAAAAGTACACCCCTAGATGGCAGAAATGTATGAACACACGCACACACGCACACACACACATATATAAAGACTATGTTGCATTTTCTCTTAAAGGTAGGCATGGCATCTGTACATTTTCTTCTAAGGTAAATGGTTTAAGAGTTTTGGTCACTAATGTTTGTAACTAAAAGTTAGAGACAAAGGTCAAGTCTCCCACACTGGGGAGGAAGAGACAAGAGAATGGAATGTGGAATGTAACTGGTGTCTATGATGATAAAAAGATGTGTCCGTGTGTGTGTGGGTGGATGTGTGGGTGGATGTGTGGGTGGGTGGGTGTGTAGGTGTGTGTGTGTGTGTGTGTGTGTGTATATAAATAGTGCTTTCTAATGACAATACCCGGTGATGTTTTTCTTGCCATTCAATTGTTTCATTGCGTTGCATCATTGGGGACATTGTCAGTAAATAAGGTCAGTACTTTCTGACATCATCCCTAAGACAATAACTACAAAGACCTGATCAATGGACTAAACATTCAAAAGCTTTGAATTAATGTTTGTTTTGCAGTAAGCTATAACAGAGTCACATTCAGGTTACAGTTAAAACACACAGTTTACTGCTGATTGGTTGGTGAATATAAAAATGACTTGAAAGAAATTAAAAGATCTTCACAAACTGGTTCTTGTGGTTTTGGAGGTTTGCTACTTGCTTTGCTGTTAAACATTTTACTCTTACATTTATGTGAAAGCTGCATTGTGTAACTTTTCTGGTGGAAGGTCCGTCAATACTTTTGTCCATGGTGAAAGTCAGAGTGTCTGTTTTTCTAGGTATTTTTGAGCTATGAAACCACATGACATTGAAAAAATGAAAGGTAGAGCTGTTTGATGTCATACTGTGGAACATTCCAGGCAGAGCAATGACATATGCAAATAAGCAGGTGAAGTATCCTCTGCCAGAAAAGTTACACAATGCACCTTTAAAACAGAAAGTAAGATGACAAATTCTCACTATCTAAATGTGTCACTTGAGATGAACAAAACATGAAAACAGGGAAAAACATTATTAAATGCAAATCATGATAAACAAGGGTAATCTGTTCACAGCCTACATTTTTCATTGTGTGCCTCTCTCAATTTTATGACAAGTAAATCTTTCTAATCTTTTAGTTTTACCACTGGGCTCAAGAGAAACCACATAAGCTGAAACACATATTTATTTTGACTTTTGCTGTGGAATTTGCTTCAGTTTTTTAATCCGCAAGCTGCAGAGGAGAAAAAAATCGATTAAAGTCACATAACAAACAAAAAACAAAAACATAATCAATAATATTTGCAAATGTTTGATCAATATAGCTTATGTGATGCTATCTTAAAACTTTCAATTGAAAACAGGTCTATACCTTTATCTATATTAATACACAAAAATGCAATAGTGACACAGAAGGAGAGAGCAGCAGTAATCAGTGACTTACTTGTTTTATTATGTAAACATGGAGAGAGATGGTGTTATGTTTTGATAAATGAGTTAACACATGACCACATGTCATTTAAAACATGAGTCATTTTCTCAGTAGAAAAGTGGGCTACAAAACAACACATCCTCTGCAAATACTCTTATTATTGATCACAGTGAATTTTGTCGCGACAAAACAACACATCCTCTGCAAATACTCCCAAAATGTTTTCTTAATTATATTACTCTTATTATTGAGCACAGTGAATTTTGTCGCACTCTATACAAATTAAATTCAAATAAATATAATTTGAAGGAAGACAACATTCACATATTTACATTTACAAACTAGAAATAAAACATTCTTGGCTGCCACATGTGCAGTATCTGTGGTTGTGGTTTTTGCTGCTGTTTTGGGATAACTCCACTCATTCCTCCTCATTCTAATCAGTTTTCACAACAGACAGCAGACTCAACAGGAAAGTTCTTAACTCCTCATTAACATGTCGACACCTCCGATCACCTCAATTAGACCATCCACTCTCCACCTAATAATGAGACGAAGCACTATGCTGCCCCCCTAAGAATGAAATATATCACTCTGAAGAACTCGTATAAATAGAGATTGAACAATATGCATTTTATTCATGGCTGATTTTTAAAAATCTCGAGAAACCAATGACAATCTCTGCCAATATACTAACTTGAATAATTTCCTCTAAATGAAATAATCCAAAACTAATAATCTCTGCCAATGATTCTTAGACATTTTCAGGCCATTCTCACTTCTACAGTGTCCTGCTTGTTTTAAGTGGTCAAACTACGTTTTGTGTAGCAATTTCCAGTTGGCCTATGTAGAGCTCCACAAGCTTTAAGAGACAATATTAATCTATGTCCTGATGTATGTATGAATTTTGTTTCCTCATCACAAACATGGAGTTATGTTTTGTTCCATTCACACATGCCATGTATATTTATACTGTGTTCTCTCTTAAAACATTCATCATGTGGTAATACAAGAAGTGTTCCACTGTGTTTTTAAACTCCATACAGCTTCACTAGAATCATTTGGATAATTTCATCCCTAGAATTCCCAATTTCTGCTGAACAAAAGGTAAAAGGTTGCTGTTCATGATATCACAAGGTGGAACAGAGAAATTTGAGCTTTGGAGATGTAGACAGACTAATAATAAAGAGTTACTCAAAAAGGTGTGAATGAAACAAATGGCCAATAACAACATTATAAAATGGCTTAAAGCTCACAAGAGTGAGTTTTTCATAATATAGGAAATTTAAGCTAATATACAAATATCGGTCAAACAATACATCAACCCAACAAATGAAACAAAAATAGAGATACAACAATGCAGAGTTTGGATTGCGTGCTTAAAGTGAATACAAAGGTCACAAAGCAGTGGACATACTTAACCTTACCGGACCATGCAGCCAAACAGGCCAGACCTGAATTTTAGGTCTGGTGTTAAATATGGACACAGTGTTGGGAAGTGACTGAAAACATTTACAGAAAATACATAGTCAGAATAATTTAGTTTATTCTGGATTAGTTACTTTTTCATTTGGTGGTATTTAGAATATTTAATAATTACTTTCCTAAATTAAAAGGGATGATTGGTGGCACTTCAAACTGCACAGTATTAGTGAGAATTAAATTAAATTAAAGTTGTATGTATATTGTATGTATTCAAATATTCAAAATGCAGGACTCTAAATGGATCATGCAACAGAAAACATTACAAAATTGAATACACATTTTAATACAAGTATTCAGTATTATGTTACTAAATACATTCAAATAAGTATTATTCCCATCACTGTGTAGGCGCCTTGTTCTGGTGCTCGAGGCTCCTGTGCAGTAAAGAGGCACTTACATGGAGAGGCAGACCTTTGCACTGAGACTTAATGTTGACAAATATAAAGGATGTTGGAAGAAATGAGTTTGCTGTACTAAGAAATTGAGTTGTAGTCTTTGTTAAAATAGGGGGGCAACTGTTGCTACTTTGCTTGTCCTCTGATCTGAATGTTGGCAGTTCAAATCCCGCTTTCGGCTTTTGTCATAAACATCAATGGTTGAGCGGCCAGATCTACTGATGCAGGTTGGCGATGTGATTCCAGCTCCCACAGATGCTGCTGTTGCATCCTAGGGCAAGACACTGAGCCCCCCTCACACCCAGTGTCTGTATAAACTGGCGTGTGAATGAATGTGTGAATACGTGTGTTATTCCTTGATTTGAAGGTGGAAAAGTGCTATATAAAAATGTAACCTCTTACCATTAGAATGAAGACTACTATACCTATATATCGACACCTTCCTAAAATAATCACATAAGTCATTTTTTCAGGTTTTTCAGGAAACACAAAAAACTCACCCCAAAATTGAAATTATAGCTTTTTTTTGCCTAAAGAAAAAAAGTGACTTAGATGATTATTTTAGGAAGGTGACGATATTATAAACTAGGCCTACATATTTTTCTGTACCTGCTGTATCTAGATGCTCTGTGTCGTTTGTGGTCTGCTTTGTTTTGTTTTTTACACCACAAACATTTAAAAATACACATAAAAATAAAGCTTTTTTTAAAGAGCAATTATCCTTAGCCTATCGATGTCCTTGTTGATAAATAAGTCCGCTTTTTACTATAGAGAAGGTCGTGTGTGCGCCTGTTTCTCATCAGGCAGTCGGACATGCCGTGACTCTAAATATTCCACAGTAAAGTAAAGCCCTCTAGCGGTAAATGCGCGGGGAGAGCCGGGGAGCTGTCCATCCATAAGTGCTGAAACTGTTTGACTCATTGTTTGAATCACAAATAATAACAATGCAGCAATAATAAAGAGAGAAGAAGACGTAAAGAATGTTTGAATACAGAGGTACGCGCAGATAGTTACACTCATAATACTCTTCATCATTTTGGGTGATTGTCTCCTGACTTTGACCCTCGTGTCCTCCGGGTTATCCGTGTTAAAGCTGAAACTAAGGAGCTGTACGTGATCTTTATCTATTGGAGCCACTCAGCTGCGACATGACTCCGGCAGCGTCACAAACCCCAGACGCGGAATCGGGGGGATTTGGCGCACGGACGCAGCTCAGTCTTTCCGCGGGAGAAGCGGGAGCACATGTCACCAACCCGAGTAACGCCTATGAGGATGAATGAGGAATTTTACTACAGTGAATTTATTCTCATAGATTTGTAACCTTTATATATCTCTTTTTTTTATATATATATAACTTTGGACTCACTTTGGATGTGAGACATGGATTTTCTAAACGAGTCAATTTTTGGGAATGTCTCTGATGTTTATAGATATATTAACTCAACAACAACAGGTAAGCAGCTGATTTATGTTAATTTATATATTCTTTTACTTTTATATTTTGCCATCTGGGTTCAGCATTGTCAACTCCAATCAGTTTCCACATTATCTTAGAAGTAGAGTTTTTTTTCATGCTCTGTAAAATGCCCATGTTAAGGATCATATTAAATGAGCATATCTGATGAGGTGTTCATGACATTAAACATGAGGTGGAGTTCTGCGATGTGACTCTCTCTTCTCCTTACAAATGCTCGTATGCATATAGAAAAATCCCGCACACGGTCTTACTTGCAAATTGTGAAGATTTATTAGGACATGCTCGTATGCAAAAAGAGAAGAACAGAAATCAATAACTACACATTTCATGGCTATAGAAAATGGTACTCTGTAGGAATAAAGCTACTTCCAATCTAGTCTACTTTATTTCTATTGCACATTTTATAAACAAAAACTGTTTCCAAAGTGCTATGAATAGAAAAAAATGATTTTTAAAAATCTACAGTTTAATCCAATAAGAACATAATAATAATAATACAAATAAAGACAACAGAGAAAAATGAAATAAAGTTAAATAAACAGGTGAATTATTGAAATAACCTGCATGGACTGAATTCATTTTACACAACTAACAAGTGTTTTTTTTCTGTACAGTCCTCTGACTAGTCTATTCCTCTGTGTGTGTGTGCAGGGATTCACGGGGCTCTTCACTCAAGTGCCATCCTGCCTGTCATCTTTGGGATCATCTGTTTCCTGGGCATCATAGGGAATTGTATTGTCATTTATACCATAATGAAGAAGACCAAGTGTCGTTCCAAACAGACAGTGCCTGATATTTTCATTTTAAACCTGTCTGTTGTTGACCTCCTGTTCCTACTCGGGATGCCTTTTTTGATCCATCAGTTGCTTGGCAATGGGACATGGCACTTTGGAGGGACCATGTGTACTGTTATCACTGCACTGGACTCAAACAGTCAGATCGTCAGCACTTATATCCTCACAGCCATGACTCTTGACCGCTACTTGGCGACGGTGCACCCTATCCGCTTTAACTACGTGCGAACTCAGTGTGTGGCGTCTTTAGTCATAGTGCTAGTTTGGGGGCTGTCCCTGCTGACCATTCTGCCTGTGTGGATGTACTCTGGACTCATGCCCCTCTCAGATGGATTAGTAGCCTGTGCACTGCTGCTGCCAAACCCAGTCTCCGACACTTTCTGGTTCACTTTATATCAGTTTTTTCTGGCCTTTGCTATACCCCTTGCTATTATCTGCATGGTGTTCTTTAAGATCCTACAGCACATGTCCACAAGCGTAGCCCCCCTTCCTCCGCGCAGTCTCAGGGTGAGGACAAGGAAAGTGACCCGCATGGCTGTGGCGATCTGTCTGGCTTTCTTTATCTGCTGGGCTCCTTACTACATCCTCCAGCTGGTCCACCTGGGAGTGCACAAGCCCAGTGCAGCTTTCTCCTACGCCTACAACATCGCCATCAGCATGGGCTACGCTAACAGCCTCATCAACCCCTTCCTCTACATTATCCTGAGTGAAACGTTCAAAAGACAGTTCCTCAGCGCGATTTGTCCCATTAGCCGGAAGTTTAGAGTGAACCCCAGCACCATAGACGAAGGAAGCGTCAGTGTCCGGATGATCCCTGAAGGTGCACAGCAGGAGGCCGGGTGTGGGGAGCTCAACCTCCTCAATCATGCCCCACAATGAAAAGTCACCATGACAGTAACAAATGAGACAGGGGGCTTTACATGTGTGTGCAAAATCCAATGTGTTTTCAAGAGAAGACCCCTCCTGGCTGTTTGTTTCTCTCAGAGGATAACGTTTCATCAATTCAGGTGCTCTTCAGCTTTAAGTAAATGGAGTTTTGGTCATTATTATCAGCCATTAAAAAGACAGTTGACCAAAGTGCTTCACAGGTTCAGCATTACAAAAAAAGAGGAAACCCTTCGAGACACAGGGAGAACTTTGCCCAGAAACGCTCGGACACCCTGAACAAACCCAGAACCTTCTTGATTTAAAGGAAAGTTCCACTGTATGGCAAAGTTATCTATCTTGCACGTAATCACACTGAAAAACATACATTCTTCTACTGTCATATTTACGTTTAAGGCTATATTAAGGGACATTCCAGGTAAAGTAAAAACATCTCTACGGAGACAGGTGGTGGAACTCTCCCTTTAAAAGTGATTCTAGCTGTGAGCACCTGCCTCTGCCAAACACCACACAGACAGATTCACAAAAAATATACATTTGCAACCTGTTAAGAAACAAAGAGTAAAATAATGGACCTTACTTTGGGTTGTTGACTATTTTCTGAAAAAACTGAGAGGAAGTCAAGAGCAGGTGTTATAGTATTCATCTGCTGAATCTGGGGCTTTCCAAACCACACATCCAACAAAATGGCATTTGACTCTAACTATAACTATGAATACACTGATTTGCTAATTTCAATTAAAAAAAAAAAAAAAAAAGTTAATTGGGTGGCTCTTGAGTTCCTTGTGAATTATCCATGCTCTTTTTTGTAGCCACTTCAGAACTGGCTTAAATATCTGTCTGCACATGTTTAACAAGCACAACGCATGTTCTGCTTTATAATGTCAAGTATTGCGGTGTACTGTTATTAATGCCACTACATGTAGAAGATCCTGTCACTGTGAATAGCTGTGATGTCAGTTGTATTGTTTGGTCTTCAATCATGTGTCATATAAAATTAAAGTCCTACAGCCAGTCTAAAGATGAAAACATGAAATTATGCTGGTGTCTGCCTGTATTTGCTATAGCCTTTCCAATGTCCAATGACAACTCAAGAATTTAAAACACAGTATTGTATCGTAAAAGATATATGAACAGATGCTGTAAACCGTGTAAGTGAACTAATAAACTGGAGTTGTTTGTTTATGAATAAATTATTTAAAACACTCATTGTCCCCACATTATTTCAGTTAAATGGGGTTTTGTTGTGTTATCATCATCTATTTGGCCAGATCATGCATATTTGAAGAAGGAAGTGTTTTATTCAGTTGCATTGGCATTGAGCTAAAAACATTTTTCAGTTCCATTTGTCAAAAATCCTTGACAGCATGGCTAAAGGGTCTTTCATTTTGCAGTTTTTATGTCGACAGAGGCAACGGTACAGTCTTTCAATTGCAGAAAAGTTCAATGTGTCCAAGTGAGAGATGGCCAGGGTGTACAATCCTTCTCTGGAAAGTCGTAACACTTTCTTAAAAGTGCATTTTTCTGCTGATGTCATTGCTCTGCTTGGGATGTTCCACAGTATGACATTAAACCACAGCCTTATTTATTCAATTACATGTGGTTTCATAGCTCAAAAATACCTAACAGGCATGTGTCTGTGAGCCTCTTCACAGATCTGACCTGTAACCTGTTGATCTGGTTTGGACTTCATGTAGATAAAAAGTTAATACCATACTATGAAACATTCTAGACAAAGCAATAACATCTCCATGGAGAAAAGCATTTGACGGACCCTCTACCAGAAAAGTGGCACCTTTAACTCCTCAAATTGTATCATTAAGCTTTAAATTATCACCCTATAATTACGATTCCTGACAGGTAAAGTGAATCAAACGGATTCGTCAGCCGGTGTATGTTAAAGGTATTCTCAAACCTTGTGCTGTCTCCCAACTTGAAGCAGAAAACGTGTGAGGGCTCTCAAAAGCTGCAGTTCTTGGGCGTTACATGTCTGGTCAGTATTTGAAAGATAAACCCCTAATGGGAGCAGTTGTGCAAGAGAGAGGAGGGTGGTGACAGGCCATAGGTAGAGGGTGTGAAAAACCTGCCCCTGCTTCGATTCATCAAGCTGTAGCCCCAAGTCAAGTTAAGGAAAGTACTGATCCAATGTGTCAAAGAACAAGCTCCTGCACTTTGGTTACGAACTGGGTTGCATGCAATCTATAGGCAAGGTAATGAAGTCCAGAAGTAAAAGTACAATTCTTAAGTACAATTTGTAAATATCTCTACTTAAGTACAATTTACAGTGGATACGTTGTACATTTACTTTACAACATTTGAGAGCAGGTATCTGTACTTTCTATTGCATTTTAAATCTGGACTTTATGCTTCGAGACCTGCTGTAATGGCTGTAATTTATTTTTAGCACATTTTATTTGAGTTATCCCAACTCTGAGTAAACAAAATACATAAATAAAAAACAGCTTGAAAAATAAGAAATACTGCAAAATACTATATATATACTTTTACTTCAAATACTTTTTACTCTTAAAGTACATTTTTAAAGATATACTTTTACTTCTACTTGAGTAATTTTTTGCCCCTGTATCTGCACTACTACTTACAAACAAAACTGACTACTTCACCACTGTAAGACAAAATATGCACACCGTTGTTAATATTATGCTGCGGAGTGGGGAGGGTGTCTGAATAAATAAATTGCAGAATAACTTTTGTTTACTATCACAGATTTCCATCATTTTATCCAAAAGTTAATTTGAGGACCATCCACATTACATTTTAGTGGAGAGTGTGTTGAATATGAGCTGTGTGTGGCTGTGTGGATGCCATTTATGGGTGACTAATTAAGGACATTAACTGCAAATTAGTCTTTTTGTGGTTGAGTCTGGGTTTGAGCTCAGTCTAGTCCTGATGGGAGCTTGGTATGGTTCTGTCTTGACCTGGTTTCGTCCAAGTTAATTCCCAGACGTGATGTGCTCTTTGTATAAATGTGAATGCAGAAAAGCTGTTGCAAAATAATAATAAAAAGATAATAGTAGAAATAATACTCTTATCAAAACAGCTTCAAATTAACCATTCGATCATTCACATCTGGTGTCTCTTAACAAATTTAAAATTATCTTGGAATTGCTGTGACCCATTTTCCAGAATATGATAAAGCACAGGCTACACCAAATCCAATCTTGATATAGGAGGCTTTTTAATAAAGTTACAGCATATAAGGTAGTGTATGTTATAAAACCAAGGAATAACAGTGGGTCTGAACTGTTACCCTGCACACCAACTATTTAGAATATGGAGATAGATCCAAAGGCAAAATGAACATGACGACACATTTTAAGGTCTCATATTACACTATTTCCTGATATAATATTATATCCTTATTACAAACATACCTGGAGTTGTGTTTTGTTTTCTTTCACTCATGTTTAACACACAAGCTCTGTATATTTAGTCTGAGTTTGTGTCTCTCAAACAGAAAACACTCTATTCCACCTTGTGATGCCATGTGGTAATACAAGAAGTGCTCCACTGTGTATTTCAACACCACACACCTTCACTAGAATGATTTAGAGGTTTTCAACCCTGGAATTGGCAATCTACTAAAGGTAGATCTAAAAGGTAAAAGGTCGCAGGTAACTTGAAAACTACCACTACATGAGATTGCGAGGTGGAACAGAGCATTTTGAGCTTTGGAGATGTAGCCATACTAATAATAAAGGATTACTCAAACTTGTGAATGAAACAAAGCATAACTCTTGGCTTGTTTTTACGGACATTATAGCATGAAGTAAAGCTCAAAAGAATCTATTTTGTGAAATATATGTGTTTTATTTATGCCAATGTCCATTACTGTAGTTTATATTGGAGTAGACTGTCAAGACTAAGACTAAACTAAGATAACATAAAACACTGTTTTGCTGTTGTTGTTTATAAAATTAGATAAAATAAAAACAAAACAACCATGAAAACAAAATTGCCCAAGAAGATGTGCAGTACTCGACAAACATTACAGTAGACAGAAAATTTGCTTTTGCTGCTGCTTCACTGTGCTGCTCTATCATAGGCGTAAAAGGCGACAACAAAGATTGGGTTTCTCATTGGTTTCTTGGAACTATAACAAGTTTCAACAGGCTTCAAGATTGCTTAAATGCTGTCTGGTCTATCAGAGCCTGCCTGAGGTTCCCAAAGTCAAATGCTGGTCCATGTGCAACAATAACTGTTTCCATAAACAATATCACAATTTCTATATTTATCTTCTGTAGAATTTGGTGAGTTTATGCATTGTTTCATCAAAGCTTTATTTTGGACACTACTACCTGTAAGAGAATTTAAGTAATGTATCCTCCACAAGAGCTATATTTACACCATGATCTTTCCTTGGCATACCATTGGCTTACCAATATCTAAATTGTGGCATATTTCTGTCTAACCATTCTCTACTGGCTTTTTGTCTCACTAAATGCAGACTAACTGGTGCCTACTGGCCTTCATACTCTCCCCCACCTGCTTTAGAAACCTCCTTTGGAAGCATAGTCAAGGTTCTTGAACACTCAAAGAACATACGTTGTGCGTTCTATGTATGTTCTATGTTCACTTTTGAATTCATACGATGTTGACTTTTCAAGTCCCCTGGACCCATATTATTGATGGTAAATAAACTTCTCCTGCTTAAGACATCCAGTTGGTCTCCAGCCTTTACTTTCTCCCTTTCCTGGACAAACTGAAAACTCCTTCAAAACTACCTGGTGTCATGTGCTTCTCCCCATGGAGATGGATAACCTTAAAAACCATTTTGTGAAAACTGAAAACCATTTTGGTTAAGCAATCTGTAGAGATAAGCAGAGGTTGGACACTTCAATGTTATTCAGTGAACCTTTAAGCAGCCAGGTTAATTACGGCGAGATAAGATGCTGGATAAAGTATTAATTATTCTAGTGCTATAATGAAGGTGGTGGAGTGCAGCTTTAACAGTTTGAGAGCAGAGGAAAGCACCTGCTATAGAGTCTGATCTGCTCTGTTCAAAGATGAAGGCAATTCATAAATGCCTGTATACAAGTGCATGTGTTTGTACTTATACTTGTATTTACTCATTCATTGCCACTGCATTTATCGTTTGTTTTCATTTTTCACTCTGTGGTATATTATTATGGTTAGATTAATAATGACAATGGTTATGCAGCCAAAACGCAGCCAAAAACTGTTTGTGATGTGATTGATTGAAATACATTACATATAAAGAACATAGGACCTGTGCAATTTCAAGGTCAAAATAGTGATTTCTATCTGCGAGTAACACTGTTCACCAGTTTGTTTCTGTAAACTGAACACTACAAATCAAGAAGAGAAGAGTCAATACAAAGACTCACATAAACTACCATATATACTCAACTATATAGAATCAGATAAGACAAGTACAAGAATAAGGCAGGAGGTTAAGACAGATGGGAGTCTTTAAAAACAAGACACCAGAGACAAATGAAATAACCCCATTTGTTTTTTATTACTTAAAAATAGAACAACATATACCCTCATTTACACAAGATGAATCAGGCAATAATGGTTCCTTCATTCATAATTTGCATTTAAAACTGTGCCCAAAAGGAAAGAGTCCTTTTTAATTGTGCATCCTTCAACATACACAGTTTGTAAACGTGTGCAAAGTATTCATGTATTTGTATTAATAAAAATAGAAAATATACAAAAACATTATAAAAAATATTTTAACTCACACAAATGCTCAGAGTGACTGGTGGTGTGTGGATAAGGACATAAAAAGTCAATAAAATGCATACTCTTGGTGAACAGAAAATAAAATTATATGTTAGTTACAAATTTAAATTTTAGGAAAAGAAAATTTTGGAATTTTCTTTTCCTAAATTGGAAAAAGCTCCAAAACAACTTGACAAGAACATGCTCAGATAAATAACAGGTCAATTTCGTCTCAAAACCAAAAACTTTCAGTTCTGGTTGAAAGAAGACACCCTTGCAATTTTGGGTTATATTTTTTAACGTGGTGACAATAGAAGACAATCAAAGCAGAATAGTGGTTTCTCAGAAGGTTTTCATTATAACAAGGTAGGACAAACAAATAACTTCCAGTGTCTTGAGATAGAAAAGATATTTTAAAAACATCTTTGTGGTACCTGTACACAAAATCATCTCTATAATTTGTAAGGGCACTTGTGAGAATGATGAACAATTATGTAAAAGGCCTTAGATGTTATTGCTTTTCTCTACATGAATCGCTGTGACACATTCCTGAGCCCCGTCTCTTCATACAAATGACAAGGGCAGAGTAAGTCTTCTTATCAAAACACCTTCAGAAACATCATTCACCCAGGTTCACATCAGGTGCTTAACTCCTCAGCTCAGTTCTGATAAGGTCTGTTAACAAATCTAATGTTATTTATATCAAACTGATTGTTAGTTACATAAATAAAGGTGCATTGTGTAACTTTTCTGGTGGAGGGTCTGCCAAATGTTTTAATCCATGGAAATGTTATTGGTTTGTCTAAACATTATGGTATTAAACTTTCTGTCTTCATGGTGAACAAAAAAGACCAAGTTACAAGCTACTGCCAAATGTTTTAATCTTTCTGAGCTTTAAAACCACATGTAAATGAATAAATGTAAGGTAGAGCTGTTTAAAGTCATATTGTGGAACATTCCAGGAAGAGCAATGATGTATCCATAGAAACAAGCAGATGATGAACCCTCAACAAGAAAAGTTGCACCTGTCAAATATATGAACTGGTGGGAGACCACAGCATAAAGAAAAAAAGATAAATAAAATGTATCGAGTCAAAAATATTTGAAATTGCATAGAAAACTCTAATCTTAGTGCTACACTGGCCAGGAGAAAAAAATACATTGATAATTAGTGAAATGTACAAGCAGAAGTACATGATTTAAAAGACTTGGTTCAAATCTCATACAATTTGCAGCGCAGTGTGAAAACAGCCTTGATCACCAGCCTTGACACTCTTTTTTACTTCACTGAACAGTCACATTACTTTGGATGTAATTTACATTCCGCAAACTTATAATGTAGAAGAAAAAAGCTGTAATCTTCTCAATAAAACAAAATTATCCTGGGCATATTGCACTGAATAATATATTTTAATGTCTATTACTTTTTATACTGAAATAAAAGTAGTGCTTGGATGAATATTCATAGTGACATCAAATTCCACTGGTGCAATCCCATAGCCGAGTTTCATTAATGAACTTTAGGGGTTTTGTCCAGTGAGCCATAATACACGATGTACTGTACCATTTCATTATGGTCTAGACTAGAAGACTAGAGGGAGTTAAACCTAGAGCTATGTTAATATGAGAATGCATTAAAAACACTGATTAATCATTTAATTAGAATCGCTACATAACTGCAAATTATGTCAGCCATGATGCAAACAGAAAAGAGCACCTCTGCAGTTTGTGATGCACGTGGAGCTAATGAAGGTCTCAGCACAGAGCCCTCTGCTTAATAATTACCAGTCGTGTGTAATAATCAAATAATACATGTCGTTATTCAGAAGATCATTTCAATTTGGTGCTGTGAGCTCAGGGGAATTACAAATAATTGCTGAGAGTACAATGCGAGAGCGAAAGAAAGAAGGGGAGAGAGGTGGAGAGGAGAAAGAGAGAGAGAGAGAGTGGGCACTGCACATAATCTATTGACACTGGATGATTTTTTTATGACGATAAGCAATGAAACACAATGTAAGCACTTCCGGGATTCATTTGGTTGCGAAACAAACTGAGACGTCTGTAAAGAGAGTAAAGAGTCATAATTTTCAGGTAAAAATGCACCGATCCAGCCTTTTCTGGAAAGATGCTGCTTTCAATAATTTGGCTTTGAGTATGTGCGTTATATCTGAAAATAACACTTTATTTGTAAAAACATGAAAACACACAATCAAAGTTTTCAGATTGTGTTATGTAACTGTTCTATATTTTCCAATTAACTACAGAACAGCTTTATATGAATAAAAAAAACATTTATAGGCCTAAACAGAATAGTCATACGTTTTAGAATGATGAAAAATTAGAAAGCTGAAACCTGGATCGAAGCTGCTACCATCCCAATACCAGTACTGTATTTGTAGCAATGCATTCCTACAATCTGGTATGTTTTATAATTGCACATCAAAGTACATTTTGCATGACATGTTTTGGTGTTGCTGTGGAAATATGGTGATGGCATTAGGGCAATGTAATAAGTATAGATTTAAATAATGCCGCATGCTAAAAGACAAATAATGCTAATATTTGTTTTTTTTAGAGCTGGATATCTTGTTCTTAGCTTGTTTATTTTTTTTTTTGAAAGTATAAAAATATAAAAGTAAAATATGAGTATTCTACTACACATCTGGCCTACAGTATGAGTGTAAAATATGTGTTCTAGTGCTAAACAGACCATTAGCCATTGGTCAAAATTTATATACTTCAGGCACTTTTACCCATTGTGGGACAGGTACAGAGAAGGGATGGGACAAGATCTCGTGAGACAAAAGTGACACATTATTTTTCACATTAGAAAAATAATCTTGTGAGATTTTTTCCATTGGATTGGACAAAAAAGGGTTAAGTGCCAGTGAGTTGCACCTTAGAGAAGCTCCAAAAAGCTACACTGCTAGAATGACAACAGAATTAAATAGTAAAGTAAATAAAAATTCTGAAACCAACTCTGCGAACAAATTTCACTATTTACATTAGAAAATCTCTTCTTGTGTCATTCTCTTGCAGAAATTCTGTCTTGTCCCACCCCTATTAAAGAATCAATGTATGAATAATGAATACTATAAAAAACAAAGAGAGATGGAATAACTTTACCACTTAAATATGTGGTTTTCACTGTTCTGTCTGCTCCATACTGTGGATCCCTGTGTTTCTCCTTCCAAAGTCCATGTAAAAAGGTGCACCTCTGCGCTCTATTGCTTTCACCTGTAGACAAGATGAAAAAAGGCTATATGTGGTCAAAGCTAAGTTACTAAAAACTGGATTCTGGGACTGTCCTTTTCCTGCCCAGGGAAGTTGTGCTGTACCTAGTTCTCTGGAAGGTCCCGTATGACTTGTCTGTGGTCTGGTTGCGGGAGGGGGCCAGACCGCTGGACGTCATCCCGTTACGGTGCAGTGAAGCTGTCCTCCTCACACTCTGCTCTGCTTTAGTGGGAATGTTGGACGAGCTTTGGGAACGTTTGATCTCTGACGCCCTTCCTGGTTTTCCATTTGCGAGCTCCCCTCCCACAGCACTGGAAGTATTGGGTCTGGATTTGTCGACTGCCCCACCTCCAGGCACTCCATTGGACAAAGACAATCTAGACAAAGTCCTTCTAGTCCCTTCGTCCACCTTCCTCGAGTCTCCATCTTTGGACTTTTTTGGGTCTTTCTTTAAGAAGTTACCCTTGAGGAAAGACAGTAGCCCTTCTTGGTTCTTGGTTGCGTCTCCTTTCACTTTTGAGTGTCCTTCATGAACATTGCGCTTGTCTGACTTTTCACTTTTGCTCCGTCCCAAAGTGCCCTCGTGTAGGCTGGGAGTGCTGTAGCTCTGCTGTACGGCACTGCCCCTCCTGCTCTCAGTGTCTTTGGAGGAGCTGTGTTTCTTTGAGTCCTTCCTTCTGGTCAGTGTGTTGCTACTATGACTACTGCTGATAGTGGTTGGCTCATCTCTGGGTGGATCCTTTTTGGAGTGTCTTAAACTTCCCGTTTTCTCAGAAGGTCTACGCTGACCCTGGGGTACCTGTGGAGTATCAGACACTAAATCCTCTCTAGATTTAGCCAAACAGCTCATGCTAGCCATGCTGGAGGACCGACCACCTGCAGCCTGCCCCTGAGCACCTTCTCTCGAGTTGGATGGTCCAGTCATTAGAGACTCTATGGGGTCTTTTGTGCATTTTGGGCGTCTCCCAGATTCTAGATACTGGACCAGCTCCACTGGTGCAGTGTCCTGGACTGCAGGGGGCGCTGGTTCAGGTTTTCGGCGGTCTTTGGAGCCCAGGGACCAGCGCAGAGGAAGAACTTTGCTTAGCGTGTCCTTGGTTTTGCTTGGAGCTCTCATGCTTACGCTTCGACCCTGAAGACCACGCACAAATGGCCTCTTCTCAAATCCACCTGCAAGATTTAACAGGAACAGGGGTTAAAGGTTCATTGTGTAACTTTTCTGGTGGAAGGTCTGTCAAATGCTATTGTCAAATGTTATTGCTTTGTATGGAATATTTCAGACAAGTTACAAAGTGCACGTTTAACTGACAGATATAGACAGAATATTAGCACAGTTGTGATGATGATTACCTCTTTCTTCCTTGGAGTCACTGTCAGAGAAGACTGGAGACACAGGAGAGTCCGGTAGAGAAGAAGGACAAGCAGTGGACGAGCGAGACACAAGACTCCCTCTTTTACTGTCCCCATTCAATCGGATCAGCCAGTGATCGGAAACGGAGGAACTTGTAGAACCTTAATACAGAAAAAATATGATTAGTAAAAGCATCATCATCATCTAAATGTATTTATTTAGTTCAACTTATTTATTTATGTATTGCTATTTTATGATTTTATGGTTTTGCTTATTGATTTTGTACTGGTTTTATTGCTTTTGTATGATGATCAAATTAGAAATTATACCTTTTGTTGTTTTCTTTTTATAATCCCTGTGCAGCACTTTAGAAACTGCTCTGTTTGTAAAATGTGCTACAGAAATAAAGTTAAAGTATTATAATATAGTTTGTAAACCACCACTTCTTTCGTTTCTAGCTGTAGCTGATGTAAACACGCTTGTGTCATGTGGCCTGTATTTTTATTTCTATATTTTTTACCATTTTATTTATTTGCATTTTTGCTGTACTTTGATTTTACTGGTTTTATTGTCTTAACAGGACTAGTGGACTTAAAAAGAGGTTTATTTTATGTTCTAAGTGTATTGTTTTATCTTTTTTGCAGCACTATGGATACTGTTTTGTTTATGAAATGAGCTATATAAATTTGTTTTCGATGTATAGCTTAAATAATATTTCCAGTCATCAGTCCATCTGCTTGCAAATTTGTGGGGATGCACCAATCCTCAAACATAGCGAAGCAAATATCCTGGCTGTGCATAAATATTGATGTAAAAAGACTTTTTACTGGTTGTAGTTGTCCCAGAAAGTCTCATAATATTTGAATTTTTATTTGCACAAAGCTGTTCTGTTTTACATTAGTCTTGTTTTAGAGAAATAAATAATGTCTCTGCATTGGTATCGACTGATATCAGATATTGGCAGATCAAATCATAGTATCGGACCTGAAAAAGTTGGATCCGTCCATCCCTAAAAATGTACCCAAGTGGTTACCCTATAGCCATTCTCGAAGTCTTTCTTAAACATGCATTATGACAGATTCAGACTGAAATAATACATTACAGGATAATTCACAAGGGCTTACTAGGCTTTGCAGAAGGAGGAGAAAATAAGGATTTTAAAGGATTTGCGAGGAGCTGCTATGGAAACAGGTCCACCGCAAAGAAGGTAGTTATGAGGGTGAGTGACTTTTATTGCCAGAAGCTCTTAAAAGATTGTAAACTTAAGTAAATATATTTCAAATGCTTCCGGTGCCTCTCCAACTCTTGTGCAAGACTTCAGTGACGCTTCAGTGGCATTTTATCAGGTGTTAAGACAGACAGAATTAATGTTACAACATGTTCACAATTACTGAGCAATACAGGGCTACTCCTCTTTTGGTGGAACATAAAGCACCCGTATTTCATTATTTCCTGATCAAGGTTCATGTTGTTTCCTCATCAAAAACACACCTGGAGTTGTCAGTTGTTTCATTCATACATGTTTAACACACAAATTCTTCATATTTAAGCTGAGTTCTTCTCTCAAATGCAAAACACTCTTGTGATTTTAAACCTGGAATCAAACTCTATTGAACTAAAAGTCAAAGGTAACTGCTAACCTGAAAACTACAACTACAGAAAAGTCTTACTATACCTATAGTTTGGACCTCTTCTTGCATTGGTCAGTTTATTTTTTAGTCCTCTCAATGTTGTTCAGCTCTAGTACCAATATTGTTTGTTACATTCTTGCATACTTACATTTTATCTCCATTATCTTTGCAACATCTTCATGGTTATTTTTACGTAGAAAGATTCAGTCCTGAGTCAACTGGACAAAGGTTATAGAGTGAATACATTTAGCTTCTCATCTGTGGTTTCTTCACTTATTTTCTATCCATCATCGATTCTACTTCTGTGGTTCGCTTGCAGTGATTTGAAGTTACCCCGGGGACCATGCACTATATAAAAAGCTAAAGCTCGCCCATAAAGATTCAAGATATAATTCACTGGAGACAATTTAACATTTCCAGTATGGAGGTTACTAAGTTCATATACTGCTAATGAATAATGTAGGCACGTGCAATAGTATGTGCATGCACGCCTGCTATGACCTCTTTGTGTACAAAAATAATGCTACATACCATTTGCTTATTCTTAAATCAGTATTACAGTCCCAGCAAAAATAAGGCTACACTTGTGTTATAGAAACTGCACTTCTCAAAATTGTTCATAACTGCTCCTCCTTACTTCAGTCTTTTACAAGGAAACAATTAGATTTTAGATTAGGCATAACCACCCATGCGTTGTGTAGCTCGCTCAGACAAAATACTTCTTTGTTTAGTAGTTTACATTTAAGACTGCTTTATTTGACCATGGTCCATGATCCATACTTGTTATTTATTAACCACAGTACCACAACCATATGAAGTTGACAGTAAAGACAAATAAAGGAAACTGATAATGTTGCTTCCATGGAAGGTCACAATAACAGACAAGGGTTCTTGAAGCACATTGTGACTGACACACTCAAGTGTTTTTCTACTGAGTTGTTGTACTTAAATGACTAGTTGGAGGTTCTCACAAAGTATCATGCACAACCACCTGCCCTTTTACTTTCTGATCTTTCAGAAAATTACACATCAGTCAAACACTGTACTACAGAGAATCAGAGAGAGTGACTATAAAAACAGAAGACATGTTGTGCTGTCTTCTGTAGAGTTCTAGTCCCTCACACCCGAGGAGCCTTATGTTATAATTTGCACATTTTAAATCACACTATTGACTATTGAAACAAAAGAAACAATGCCCCTTATTTCTGTGTTGGAAAACTGTGTCCAAATGTCAAAATGTCATCACAACAAAGAAGCACAAAATAGTTGGCACCTCTGATGGATAGTGACACATCACATAAGCAAGTAGCAGATTTTTTTTTTTCATATGTACCAAAATGACCCAATGCTGCTAATTCCTACGCGTATCACTGATTCAGAAAATAGAGAATGAAGTTAAATATATTTTACAATATACAAATATGAATAGGGTAATCAACTATGTCACGGTTAAAAGCTAATAATAGGTCTGTTTTAAATCTTGTGGGCCCGATGTGATTTTATGTTTTATGGCCCACAGAAAAGTGAAATTACATTGTGTTATAATGCTGTTTCCTCATCAAAAACTTCTCTAGAGTTTTGTTTCATTCACACATTAACACACAAAGCCTGCCTATTTTGGCTGTGCTATTCTCTCAAACTGAAAACAACGTTCCACTTAGTGATGTCATATGGTAATACAGGAAGACCTCCACTGTGTTTTTCAACTCCATACACCTTCACTAGAATCATTTGGATAATTTCAGACCTGAAATTGCCAATCTCAACTCAACAGAAGGCAATGGGTAGCTGTTAACCATGAAAACCACACATGTGTGAATTAAATAAAACTTAATTGAAGTTTATGTGCCTTTGATGAGGTAACAACAATGTGGCTTAAACATGGCAAGAGTCAATTTTGTGTAATATGTAACACGTACTAATAAACAATACATAAATAACTTGATGCTAACAACTATACACGTGACATTATAGTTAAATGCTGCTTTAACTGCTTCAAAATATATATTATTTAAGTATGTGGCATCAAAACAACAAAAACAAAAACGCCTGAACTTCTAAACCTAAAGCACGTCTGCAGTGGACATGAGAACGTGTACACTCTACATCATCTGGGTGTTTTGTTTTGTGTTGAGCTTGAACACTGTGTTCTGCAATGGGCCTTTCAGACTCTTCAGTGTGCCATCTGCTGCTTCATAAATGTTACCTCCAACACTGTGGGTTTGTGGTTTGGGGGCGCAGTGATGGGTTTACTTGAGGAGGTAATGCAGAGCTTTGAGTGTAATGGAGAAGAGATCACCGGTAGGGGCTAACTTGGTTTCTTGTAAATAAAGAGATTCCTGTAATAAACCTGGTGTGTTTGGTGGAAGGAGGAGTCCAGCAATTTAGAGGGGTCAGAGTGGTGGGTAGGAGAGGGACCTTTAGCGGGCTTGCAGATGGCAGTGTAATAAAGAGTCCAATTTGTGAGAGTGGTGCTGGGTGTTATTTTATAAATGATGTAGCCCAAACCAAACATTGGCACCAGATAATAATCAAAAAATGGCAGCAGTGATGAGAGAGACATTTTCTGTGATAAACCTCTAAAATAAAGAACTATATTTTAAAATGGTATTCAGTTTTTGTTACTCTGGTCACTGACACCTCTAATGGGAATAAACATGAACATATGAATAGAGTGTTTGTTTATTCCCATTAGAGGTATTGGTGACCAGAGTAACAAAAACTATTATACTATTTTAAATATATTTCTTTACTTTAAAGATTTACTTTGAAAATATATTTGGTCACAGAATATTGAATACCTGCGCTGAAACTGATTTTGTAATATATTCCAAGTAAAAAAGGTGACACATGATTAAACAGCTTTATGTTGGTTTCAGTGTTTGTTGCACATTTATTTATTTAAAAACTATAGTTTCTTCAGTAATAACATACCTAGAGATTTGTTTCATTCACATGTTTAACACACAATTTATATTTAGTTCTTATCACACTTTGCAATGTCATGTGGCATACAGGAAGTGCTCGACTGTGTTTTTTAAAAACCATACACCTTCCCTAGAATCACTTAAGATGATTTCAGTCCTGAATTTTTGTATCTCTACTGAACTAAAAGGTTAACTTTAAAACCATCACCATATGACATCACAGGGTCAAAAAGGGCATTTTAAGCTTTGGAGACGCAGACAGACTAATAATAGAGGGATAATCAAAAATGTGTGAATGAAAAAAAAAACACAAATCCAGGTATGTTTTTGAGAAGGTAACAGCATCTTAAAATGGCTTAACATTAAGCATTACATTAATTTTAAGTCATGTAAGACCTAAAATTAATGACCTTGTTTGCTATTTTTCCCCCCCAACTAATACCATGCAGTTAAAAAAACAGTTTCAAAATAACTATATTCTGAATGTTATTAAATGAAAGAGTAACTTTATTGGAATACAGTTGCTCAAAATCTGTATTTTGAATATATTTTTAGTATTTTAAACATATTTTTAATCACTTTCGAACCCTGTATGTGAATCATTTACCTCTGACAGAGCTGCTGGCCGACCATGGAGGTATATTATTCCTTCTCTGGTAGAACAGGATGTAAGCTCCTCTCGTGCAAACTTCTTCTTCAGGGACCAGATCCACGCTGCTGTCATCGTAGCTGTACCACTGCCCATCCACTGAGTTTCGACAGTACGCTGTAAACCAAATTAAGAAAAAAAACTCAAGTTGAAAAACTGAAATTCAGATCTTAAGGGCAGCACAAAGATACAGGCCAGATAACTATTTGGAACTTTCTCTTGAATCCTCAATGTTCATTCAGCATGACATATTTCAGCAGTCACACAACAGTTTCTTGACTTTAGTTAGAAAAGTTTTTTGTTTTTTTGCATCTAAGTGGTTTCTGTCTGACAGGATTTGTACCACAATCTGTAAAGATTTGACACAGAAAAATATCTTACATTTCATCTAATTCATTGCTCTAAAACCAACAGTTCACATACTTACATCTCTGGATATAAATATGTATAAAAATAAACGAAATGTCAAAACCATTTATATGCTTAACAGTGTTAATAAAAGAAAATCATTTTAAGTTTTCTTGTTTTTCCTACCATCACTCGACAACAAGCTGTCAGTATGTCGTTTCCACTTTATATGTTGCTGTGGTGAAGGATTTTTTACAAATTGGTTATAGAAACTGGATGACCTTAACTTGTTATACTATGGTTTGCATTGGTGTTGTACACAATATTCAATTAAAGAGATCTTGAGGATTACAATAAAGGTCTTATTTGATGGTTGGATTTACTTATATGGTTGGATTAAATATATATTAGGTATGAAATAATCTCTGTACATAATAACATGAAATATAGGCCTTGTAACATCATCTGCTTCTGTCCAGGGGCACATTCAAAAATAAGATCAACACCATTGAGACAAGCTGCTGGTGGCGACACAGCTGAAAAGTTACATAGTGCACATTAAAATATAAATTAATGCATAACAGTCCATGAAAATATTATAAACTACTCAAGAGCCCTGAGATGACACTTAAGTGCAATCACAAACCCCCTTGGCACCACTCAAAGAAGAGAAGTGCTGTCTCTGTCTGGTCTGAGGCTTTCAACTGTGCCAATAACATCTGCTGTTTTTCAACTATGTTTATACAGGCAATAGTAAATTCTACTTAACATTAAATAAATGGTCATTTATTCACTCACACATTCACACATCAGTGCACACAGACAGAAGGTAAGATGGGTCAAGCGCCTTGCTCAATGGTATAATATATTCATCTGTGAGAGCTGGCCCTCTGGGCCTGTAGCTCTGCTCAATCAACGATGTTTATGTCAAGAATAGGATTCAAACTGCCAAAATTTGGTTAAGAGGATGAGCACTATATCAACTCCTGTCACCAGCCTGAGAGTTCATGTGAGCCATGTTAGTGAAATTTGTATCTACATAATATAAAATTATGTACAGACAGTTGTACATAATTCCTCACATAATTCCTCCCACACGGGAGGAGCTCAGAGTAGAGCTGCTTCTCCTCCATATCAAGAGGAGCCAGCTGAGGTGGCTTGGGCATCTGCTCCGAATGCCTCCGCACGTCTCCCAGGGGAAACCCAGGTCACACGTGTTTTACACGTGTTTTACACGTGTTTTACACGTGTTTTACACGTGTTTTACATCTTATCACTGGAGTGCTCACTCTCTTAAAGTGGTGGTAATTTACATAAAGCTTCTTAAAACCAGTTCTGAAGATTAGGTTCTAATGTCAACATAAGTAGCTTTATTACTGGAAACAGCTGAAGTCATTATTCATGTGCTGTTTTGACATTTGTTAACTAATTATGTGTCACATCACATGCTGCTTGGGAGGCAATATATTGTTTTCTATGCAGAACAGCTTGATTATTACAGAAAGCACAGGAACAGTTTATACATACAATATATAGTCTCTGTGTGCCCATGTGTACTTCATTATGAAAGGTCTGTTATATAGTTTTAAACATTGACATAAAAAACAATAATGATGTGTGGAAAAAATAGCAACACAACAAATGGATATTGATACTGTCGGGGAAAAAAATCCCAATCAGAATGTACCTTATAATTATAAAATGGACTAGTTAAAAAGCACATTTAAAACTCACAAAACATACCTGGAGTTGTGTTAAGCTTTATTATCAGTCTTTATTATTAGCGACAGTGCAGTGTATCCTGTATATACCGTGACAAAGAGAGAGTTTTCCATATGAGAGAAGAACTTGGCCTAAATAAGCAGAGTTTGTGTTAAACATGTGAGAATTAAACAAAATACAACTCCAGGTAAGGTTTAATGAGGAAACAACATTATAACACACGTAGATCACAAAATAGTGTAATACGGGCCCTTTAAAGTATAATAGTTGTTAATGGATCTGTGGGACAAATCACTGTAGAGACCTTACTTTACCTCTGAGCACCTTGAAGTCGTTTGGGATCACTTGTTCAAACAGTGCACAACACCTTGTTTATTTAATATGTTTTCTCCACTTACACATTGAACTGAGGCTGGTGTAACTGCATGCGTTTTACCTACACCTTGGACATAGGGACCCTTAAAAGTTTCCAAAGTTTGGACAGCACACGTAAGCCAAGTGAGTGCTGACTCTTAGACCCTCTTATGGATGCTGCAAAAATCTCCCCGGACAAAAACAGTGCAAATGTGAGATTGTGGTCTAATAGGTTTTTTTAATTGGTTTTAGTTTTACAAATATGTGTCAGCGGATTTAAGTAGAGGTGGAGGACATAGCCTGCAGAATACAGCAGTGGCTTAACTTAGTAGCAACTTCATCTAAATAATCACTTGAGAAAAAGAACTCTTCTCTTGTTTTTGGTGTGTATCGAGTTAAGTGATGTAGTGCAGTTATTTGCATATTAATTTGCCTTAAGTTCAGTGCCATATGTTCTTGAGAATGCTTGAAATTCTGGAAGTTCAACCAAAAGTTCAATTAAAAAGCTTATGTGGAATGGCAAAAATGGTTCAGCTGAGAGCAGGAGAGCTGCAACTGATCCTGTAAGATTTGATTAACCGGTTTTATTTGAGTGTCCTCTTGTAGTCATGATCATACGCTTCTTGAATTGTGAGATTATAAGTAGCCTGCACTAAAGCATAAGGTTATACAAATAAGATTTTATTTTCTGTTCTAGTTTGAGAGTGGGCTGAGGTGGTTTTCATTTTGAGAAAATCCAGCCTTTATTTCTTACCACTCATCTTATGGACCAGAGTGAAAAAGCTTTATTATTTGTGACTGTAGATAGAGTGAACATTCAAATGACGCATGAAAAAAGGCTAATCTGTATATTCAAAAGTAGGCATAAAAACACTCACTGCAACTTTTTAACTGCCAGTTCAGAAAGAAGATAAATGCAGTACTGTCCATCCATAATCAAACACATTACAGAACACAAAACAGATTAGCCTACAACAAAGGTAAATTCTATATTACTGTATATTTCAAGTACTGTATAACAAGATTAATTTGTTATTTTAAAATAAATTATTACAACTATATATAGTTGTTACTATCTATCTATCTATCTATCTATCTACCTAACAGGATAAAAAAATCCTTGTTATGGCCCCAGGCCTCCAATTTGGATTTTTGTGTGTTTTGATGGCCATTTTGTTCCTGCTCCCAGAGCCCTGGTCCCTGATTGGTGGAGCACCTCTTCACCTGGCCCCACCCTGGTGCATTTGTCCACAAGTTTTGTTTTAAATCTGCACAATGTGATGAAATTTCTCCCTTTGCCTCTGTGTGTGGGCGATGTCGACTTTAACATAGAACATAGGAAGGTAGAGTAGGCTAAACTATTACTCCTGTAAGAGTGCCATTACTTCAAAATCAAATCATTACTCAAGTAGAAGTACAAGGTCAGTGGTTCAAGATGTTGTCTTGGAGAATACCCAAAGCAGAGTAAAAAAGATGTAACAACTGATTTATAATTTCAACGTAACTGGAAGGGAAAAAAAAGGCACAACACAAAGATGAGAAAATCTATATTGTGTCTGAAGGAGCGGTGCCAGAAACACACATGGACAAATCATTTGTATTGCCAACATAAAGAGCTGCAGCTGATGCTGAAAGATTTGATTCACCTGGTTTATTTGTGTGGAGTATTCTCGTAGCCTCGTAGTGTTGGAATTTAATAGTAGAGTAAAGTGGTTTTCATTGTGAGAAACCCCAGCCTTTATTTCTTACCACTCATTTTATGGACCAGTGTGATTAAGCGATATGAAGTTTTTCTCATACGACTTACTCAGAGTGGGGAAGACAAAACTTTTACTGTTTTTACGGCTACAGTTGACTACACTGAAACAGATTTTTTATTTTTTCATGGCCAATTGTTTAGAATCGGCCACGGATTTTGATGACATTCCCCTAAGTATGTCAATAAACTAAAAACTCCCTCCACAATCCTTTTCACCACAAAGTTTAAGAGAGTAGAATAGTAATGTTTTGTGTCATTTTCTCTTTCCTTCGATAAAATAAAGTTTTGTGTCTAGTTTTAAGACAGCATATTGACTAAAACAAAATACTGACCTGTGCTGATATCTGCGTATACAGTAAGCCCATATCTCAATATACTAGCCAACAGAAAGTAGTAAAAATATTGTGTCTAAAACTACAATATTAAGTTTCTCCAGTAAAGACAACCCCAAAAGTAAATGGCATAATGTAGTCATGATGAACATTACCATAGTAATATTGCAGTGTGATTTGTCACCTGTATAATGCCCCCCGTGCATGCCTCCGTGGTGGTTGCACACAGCATATAGATCGTACAGGTAGTCGTGTGGCAGGGTCAGGTCACTGGGCTGTTGGCTCTGTCTCCATGATGATGGCCATGGTCCGCTGTTCAGGTTCTTCATGCTCTGACTCCTCTTGACCACGTGAGGAGCCATGTCCAGCCCACACAGGGGGAAGTGCACCTGGGTGGTCAGCTTGTTCCTCCTCTCTCCCACCTGCAGAACAGCTTGCTTAATTTTTGGATGGATCATTTTAAAGGTGCACTTCTGTAACTTGTCTGGTGGATGTTACTGCTTTGCCTGGGATGTTGCACAGTATGGCATTAAATATATCTAGTTTTTTTTTCTCAAAACTACCACAAAAACATGCATTATTACATTGAGCAGGCCATCTTCTCCACAGATCTGACCTGTAACTTGCCTGAGGATGTGGGTCTCCATATAGATAGTTAAATTCATTCCCATACTGTAGAACATTTCACGAAAAAACAACTGACCCAAGCTGGCTTATAACATATGGATCGATTGGATAATACTAGTACAAACAAAATCTCTATGGGCGCGCAGATCTTCTCACTCAGTTTACAAAGAAACAAGGTGTTTGTGGGTTGTGCGCTTGGTTGAAAAAAGCTGAAAATCCATCACATGTCAATCAAACGTCTGTCCACTTTCTTAATTAAAAGTCGTGTTCAGAGAAACATTTTTAAATCTGTTTTTTCTTAATAAGTAGAAAAACAGTTTGACTTCCAATGGATTTTGTGTCTGACTGTGCAATGTTGAAAAGTCTTTGATGAATAAACTACCAGACATGACCTCAAAATGAAAGATCACCTTTAACTTTTGTCAACCTGATTTAATAAAATGCCAAACAACTTGTGAAACTGGTCTCACTTACAAAATGAAAATACAGGTGGATGTGTCGTTGAAACTGAAATCTCTGTGGAGGGAATTATGACCTTGCCACATATTTATAAATGTGAAGAAAATTAAAAAATGATACACTAAGGCAAAGGAAATATTAAAAAAAGCCACCTTAAAATAAGTTCCATTGGAGAACAACATTAGTTTCAGTCACAGATGCATGAAGATGATGAACAATAATGTGTGATAACTAAACAAAGATACATGCATATACAGTGTTTGGTGGCTAATTTCAATTGAGACATGTTAGTGGTTCAGTGAAAATATCTCCAAATATTTATTTCAGTTGCATAAAATAAGTGTGTGACATGCATACCCATATCTTTAAATCCCTCAAAACAAAATCAACCAAAAAAGTTGATTAAACTATTATATGTATTCACACATGTTACATTAACATTGAGAGTAATATGAAAATAACCCCAGAACTAAACCAGGATTAGAACAAAATTAAATCAGGACTAAACTAAGACTAACAAACCAACAGACTTGCAATTTTTCCAACTTTTGTGTTTACATGTCAGATTATTTTTTAAATTCAAGTACAAGTGAATTGACAAGCTATCAGAACTAAGCACATCTCTGCCGTACATTCAGATTGATTATAATGACTTGTACACGGTCACGCTAAAGACTAATGTTCAGTTTGAGATAAGAGTAATTAATTAATTGTCTTGAGAGGATTGTCCACTGCAGGATTTTTATTTCATCTGTGATAAAAGAATCCAGATCATGGAGAAAATCTTGATTAGTAGCTAAAAATTGTGGGTCATCGAGTGAGAAAGGGGTGATGATTAAACTTAGGACTGACCAAAGACGAGGTGCGACTGATGTGAGGTGTGTTTGATATTTTGTAATCTTAGCAGAGTCAATCTTTGTGTCCAACAGAAAACACAAGCTCTCTTCAGTAACAGCAGAAGAACCGTGAATGGGACCCCCAAAGAAAGTGACACGTTATATACCATTTATATAAGTTAAAATGGTAAGGGGTAATCAATAAGCCTTTTTTACTCTCCTCAAACTGCCCTAACACACTATCTGCTGACCGTACAAAACTGAAAGAAACGCTTGTGGCATCTAACTATCTATCTGTCACACCCACCTATCAGTGCCTAACAAGTTCATGTATGTGTAGTAAACAATATTGATTTTGTGTCTGGGGAAGTACTTCTGTGAACCCTTGAGGAGGCCTCACCTGTCGGAAGCGTTTGAGATGAAGGATGAGGATGTCAGGCAGGGTCCACAGACTCATCTTCACCATGCCCTGCTGCAGCTGTTTACAGTGAGGGCACTTCCACGCATCATCTGGGGCCAGCTGTCACACACACACACACACACACACACACACACACACACAACATAATTATTCTACATTTTGTTCATTGTAAACTGCAATATTGATCTAAAATGACTTGGGAATACAGATAGATGAATTGACTTCATGTTCAAAGTAGAAGGGGATTATCAACTAATCCTCAGTTAAAAAAACAGTATATCTAATTTAAATTGTAAAAAGCTTTATGCACAGTTTTATAACGATGAGGCATGAAAAGAATATTGCAGAAAAGATTTTTTTTTTTTTTCCATTGAGTAATCCAAGAAGAGCAGTAAAAAGCAACAAAGTTCGGAAAAACTGTCAGAAACAAGATGCACTCTCAAACTAAATCTGCTAAACAGCTTTTTTTTTTTTTCAAAATCAAAAAGCCATATTTGTTTTGATACGGGCAGACAACCCATGTTCCTGATTCTGAGCCAAACTCTATTTTTATATATGCCTTTTAACTGTAATAAAGATGCACTGGGTCTGTGGTGTGTCATTCAGGTAGGATTAAATGTTAAACCCTTTCAACCTGTCAAACTTTTCTTTTGCTAAAGGTCCACTATGTAACTTTTCTGGTAGACAGGTCTCTCACCTGCCTGTCTTTATGGAGGTGCAATTTCATTATCTGAAATGTTTCACAGTAGATCATAAAACAAATCTATCTTGCATTATCTGAGCTTTAACTTAGTGTGGAATATATTTTATGATTATCATTCCTTGTAGGGCTGGGCGATATGGAGCAAAAAATATATCTCGATATATTTTGCTATATCTTGATATACGATATATATCTCGTTATCTGTACAGGAAAAATAACCCCCCAAAAACTACTGCAAAATCAAAAAAGTTGAAGTGCAAAGAAGTTGTCAGTTCATATAGGAAGGTGTAGGTGTGAACATTAAAAACAAAATAAAAATCAGCTCACAACGAGCTGTAAATGGTGGGAAAGGTTCGTGGTGCTAGAAGCTTTGGTTAACACCAATTTTCGGTATTTAGAGACGAGTTGTGTTTCCTCCTGTTGAGGCGCCTCATGTTGAGACACATGAGGAAGAAAAGCGATGAGGGCAGAACAGAGAAGGAAACGAGCAAAGTGACAAATCGGGATTAAATATAAGCATTATATCGATATATACAATATGTCAAAATTCATATCGAGATTTTAAAATATCTCGATATATTTGATATATCAATATATCAATATATCGCCCACCCCTAATTCCTTGTATTATGTTTCACCATCTGTTCACTGAAAATAGAAAGATTTTTCAGATTCCAATTAAAAATCATTCCTTTATGTGGTCAAAATGCGTTGGTAGGAGATGGCGTAGGAGCTGTTCTCAGATAAAAATGCAGGTATGACTCAACAGGTGACACTGAGGGCCTCCAAATGTTCACATAATTCACATGATTCACACATGGATAGATACCAGATACTAGTTGGTGAAACTCACTATGCCCACCATCTGACAGGCCCAGTTTAGATGATTTATTTATTTCTGTATTTTGAGTAATGAACGTAAAATAACCACATACTCACACAAAATGACTGGCAAAGTGAATTGGACCAGTTCCTCTGAAATGTTTTGGACACATTGCTTAGTAGACATAATGGTACCAGTGAGTTTAACAAACAGGAGGGCAGAGAGCTGAAGCTGCAGCTTAGGTTCAGGTTCTTTTATTTTGTTTCCTCATGGAGAATTTTGGTTCGATATGAAAAACATGTACAACTGCACTGTATACCACTCTATATCTCTATCTCTATCCACATCTGCACAGTCTATGTTGTTAATACATTTAAAAACTGTTTTATATCTAATTTTGCATTAAGGAACCCTGTCTCTCCCCCCAGACAGCAGAAGCTCCAAGTGTGTGCTGAGCCCATGAGAGGGATCGTCAGAGCCTGTCTCACAACTGACTGTTCAAAGATGGACTGTGGAGCAGTAAGAGTGGAGGAGCCACGTGTGATTTTACCAACCAGTTTCACCAGCGTATGGATCTGTGATTTATATTTGACAGTTATTATTATATTTGACACTATTCCAAAAACAAAATATTACTGTGCCCCCTTGATGATGCCGCAGGGCAGTGCTACAGGATGTTGTAGAAGAAGAAGGCTGATCTCTAAGGTAAAACCGAGGCAAATGTGTGAGAGGCAAGGGAAATTGGAAGTTGCTAGTGTAGATAGGTGCTGCTTTAGGTTTTTAAGTTATTTTGTTTTTGTTTAATCAGTTGAAATATTTATGTTTTTTGATTTGTCTGTGTATATTGAGATTGAATTCAATTCAATTTTGAAATAGAATATTATATTGTTATTCATATATTATATTTATTATTTTGTGTATATCGCTTTACCTGTTCTTCTTTGGTGTAGAGCTGAAAGCATTCATCCAGGGTACATGTGTGCTGCTGCAGATGCTGCTGCTGTTGGGCTCTCACACTCTCGGCATCCTTCACCACCTCCTCCTGAATACTCCCAAACAAACTGCACACAAGCACATAAAAACAACTCATTTCTTCTATCCTGCCATGATAATGTGCCTATGCTTATTCCAGTGAGGTAAATTGAAATGGGCGCTTTTCCTGCACTGCTATGAAAATATAAAATCATATAAAATATGAAAATATTAAATCTCATTATCAGAAAATGACTTTTCCCAAAATGCTTCACCATTACAAGACTCCATCTAACCACTAGTGGAGTGTTGGTTGTGTATGAGGCTCTCAACAAAGTTTGTAGACTATTACTGTTTATATTGTTCAGTTTACTGTAAGGTGCGTGGCATTTTGGAAATGATTCGAGAAACTCATTGCCACTGTGCAATCATCACTAAGCTCCTAATTATAGAAATATTTGGGATTTTGCTAGATTTAGGCATCAGACATCTGCATATTTGCGCACCAAACCAAATCTTTTTCAGAAATATTATCGTATTGTAAGTAATGATTTCTGAATTGAATCAGAGCAAAAAAGTTGTAAGAGATGGATAGATTACATGACAATTACGATTATGTTAAAACTAAATTATATATATGATCAGACACTGCATAAAAATGTGGACTAGGCCACTGAAATGAAGCTGATGATGCTGAACGTTACAGGAGTGAATTTGGAGCCAGGCTCTATATTATGATCAGGATTTTGACGAACAAAATAGAATAGAATCTTTTAATGTCACTATAAACATGTACAATCCACACTATACACATACACAACAAGATTAAAACCAACTCACTCTCTAGTGGAGACATGCACGTGAAACACTTACAACGCAGTACAGATAGAATAAATAAATAAGTACGTAAGTAAGACTACCAAACTCAGTCAAGATATTGCATTGTATTGCACTGTATTAAATATTGCACTCAGTCAAAATATTGCGAAAAAATAGCAAAAAAGGCTCATGGCAGCAGTTACAGAGAGAGGGGCTATAATATACTAATGTAAGCTATAGCTTTTATTTGTCGTGCATACAAGTTGTACAGCAAAGTATAGATGGGGGGTTGTTAGTCCTGAACGGCTGCAACTTCATGCGCCGACATTATGGGATGGAGCACCCACAGGAAACCCACGCAAACATGAGGAAAACATGTGGAGATAAAAAAACTCCAAACCAAACCTGCTGTGAGGTGAGAGTGTGCACCACCAAACTAGGACAATGTGCCTTCCACTTGAATAGGCATGAAAGCACACACTGTACAGAGCTGTAAAATATAATTTTATGGATATCATATTTCATAATTTTCTACACTTTTAGAAGAGATGTGTTCACAAAAAAAACTTTCCTGCTGTAACAAAGTGCAAGACATTTTCCTCTGCACCGAGCCTGAGCTGAACTCATTTTATTTCCCATATTTTACATTTCTTGTAGCACATTATTCATGTTTTGAGAGTGGTTTGAGTCTCTCATGGGGGAGAACCATGTAAGTCAAGCAGCTGATCAAAGTGTATTTCAACTCTCGGACACTGCTGTCAATGTGACTCTCTTTTGATGACTCTTGATGCAATGCTAACCAGGACACTTTTCTCTGCATTCAAGGCTCACCATTCTTTAGTCTTATAATCCCATTCGATGACAAGTTTCACATGGGGAGGTCCACCGGGGCCACAAAACTTCAGAGCTCTGCAAAAACAAGAAAAAGTCATATTTCTATCGTTTCTGAGTCTGAGTTTTCACAAAGTTGAATAAATATTCATTGCTCATGTTGTATTTCAGTTTATTCATATGAGAATGAAGATGGTCTGACTGCAAAACCATGACTGTGCAAACAAAAGATAATTGACCTACCATTGCATTAGTTTGTCTACAGCAGAATTTATTGGCTTAATAATACTATATCATATAATAGTAATGACTGTGAGCGCCAAGATGGACTATTATCATTACAGATGTTAGCCTCCTTTAACCCAGAGCATCATCCAAAAATTATTCAAGTTTTTGGTTGGGAAAGGACCACAAATAAGTCAATGATAGTAAAACCTTAGACAAGGAGGGTGAGTGCGTCAGTGGATCCTTTAAGTGTAGAA
The DNA here is from genome assembly GCA_000787155.1 of Scartelaos histophorus. Classification (NCBI taxonomy): domain Eukaryota; kingdom Metazoa; phylum Chordata; class Actinopteri; order Gobiiformes; family Gobiidae; genus Scartelaos; species Scartelaos histophorus. The sequence goes on along the minus strand of KN501921.1, from coordinate 21,419 downwards.
TCTCTGGGATAAAACACAAGATCTTATTGTTGAAGCACAAAAATGTATGTGAGACAGGGCTTGGATAAAAGTCTTTTATAATTACAAATAGGACACTGGGCACTGGAGGTCTTCAATAGGCTTAATTAATAAAAACCTACTGCTTCAAGCTGGCTTGTTTTAGATTTATTGAAAAACAAATCATTCAGTCATTAGAGACTCATCCACACTCCCCATGTTCAAAAAAGCCTTGAAATCCAATCACTTTCCCTTACCTTTTTTGTTTCTTCTGTTTGTCTCTTCATGTAAAGCGTGTTTGAGTGTTATGTAGTATCATTATATTACTATAGCTTTTAGTTCTATACATACGTTCAAAATACCATTTACAACTACTGTAGGCCTGTACTCACAACTACTACAACTATCCTCTCTTTTGCATGACTGAAGTTTGCCTCTGCCTTGTGCTAACACCTTCACACCCATGTGAAATACACAGAAGCTCAGATTAAATCCTCTCTCATCTTTGGAGATTAATATGAGGCTGTCACTGTCCCACAGAATACACACTCCTGTTTAGACAATTTGTGAACCCCAAATCAATTGAGAACTGAAGAAAGTGACACTTAAAGTTGATGAAGAAGTCTGGAGGTTCCAAAATACTTATTTTAAATGGTACAAAGATAAAAAATGAATGTATCAGTTACAAGGATTAGTGCCTGCTACTGACTGTGTAAAATGTTACTCTGAGTTCATTTTATTTCTCTATTTGAATTTTCAGAACACAGCACTAAGGTTGTCTTCATCAACTTTGATGATTAGATTTTGGATGCATCAGCTTGGCAGCGTGGGTTTAATTATGATGTGAATGTGTGTAATTTCTAAAGAAGTGGCTCAGAACAGCACAGACACATATAAACACGGCAGCAAACAACTGAAGCAGAAGTTTGTCCAGATCAAATAAAGAAAGACATGAAGAGAGCTGAAAATAATACCATAAAGAGGACTTTTTGGTGGTCCAAAATCATAAAGGTGATGAAGTTTGATCAACAGTCAAAATGAAGGTGTGATACATTTAGTATTTTACTGAGGCTAAATGTAGCTGAAACAAAAGCAGCTCGATGGAACAGTGGCTGAACTAAAAAACATTACAAGAATTGTTCTCCTTGTGCAAGATATGGCTCAGACAGCTCATTTTGCAGTCTCCTCATACTAATATTTTCTAATTTCAACAATAAAACAACACCATGTGCATTCATATTCCAAAAATCAATGTAATCTTTAGCAAAGGCAGAAGGCCGAGTGGTTATTTGTGTGCGTGTCCTGAATTTCTCTCTCTTATATTTCTCTCTCTTCGACTTCTACCAAACTTTTAAAACTCACGGAGAGCACAACCTAATGTTTTTGCTTTTCATTATAGATTTGGAGTTAAGAGTAAATTAAGCCATCGTCCCCTTTACTCTCCTCATCCTCTCATCACCCCTTTAACTTTCCCCATCTTGTCATTGTCTTCCTCAGCCTCATCTCTACCATCTTCAGTGTGAAGGCCCCGAGGGAAAGACATCCCCTAAACGTTATCTAACTGGCCATGTCCTTTCAATGTTACTTTTTGTTCCCACATACAGACCTTCAGCTTTTCTTCACTCATACTGTACTTACATACATAAAGAATCATCATGTCCCAGACCACATAACCATAGCCATGGACCATTTAAACAAAAGACACTGCTTTTCTTGGCATCCATCGTGATTTTTTCATTGAATTCACATCAGAACATTACCTGTCGACAGCTGGATGTGACAACGGCTTATTGTCCTGTGGTGAAAGGTAGCTATAAGATGAAGATCCACCCACAACTCTGATCTTAAACAGCAATCCAGCATTCTGCAAAGGGAGAAACAAAGGATAATGGTTACTATGCAATTATAGACCAGATATAAGAACCAGAACTCAAAAAAGAAAACTTTAAACAGTATTGAATGGAAAAAATACTTCACAAAGCTTGAAGTCATTCTTATAGCAGCTATCTTTCTATGCAATATATAAAATTACTTTATCACTTTATACTGATGAATGTTCTTCTTTCGGTTTATATTTTTTGTGCGTAATAACAGCAATAAGTTGAGATTATTTAGGATTTTGTCAGAAATTGAACAAGCATTTGGTAAGCCATTAAACTTGACAGAACTGATATAATATTATTATCTAAGGTGTCCAGATTTTCAAAATAAAAGACTGGGACACTCCTGGGTTAGAATGATTGAGAGTATAGTGGTTTACTTAACATAACTTGGATTATAATGGACAATGATTTAAATCAAAAACTTGTGAACATATGAGGAACCATAAAGGGGTCTTTTTCATAAATAAGAGTGTAAATCCTTGTCAGCACCACGCGCTCTTACTGCCAAATTATTGACTGATGACCAGTCGATTAAAATACACTTGCCTTATCATCAAGATTGACCAAAGCAGAGTTCGCTGTCTATCGCTTTTTTGATTTATGGCACAGCTCTAATATACATATATATAATATATAGTGGTGGGCCGTTATCGGGTATGGGGTTATCGGGGTTATCGGTGTGTGGGACTCTTATCGGCGGTTAATCTATTCTAAAGTTGGGCGGGGAGCTGGGTCTATATTAAGTGAAGTATGATGACTTTCACCTTTAGTGCGGATTTATACCTAGCCGAATTGCACTGTAGGGGGCAACGAGTTTTCGAACCTGTAGCTCCTGTGAAATACACAACGAACACCACACGCCAACATGGATGCAGCTACGAAGCCGCCGGGTTTGCTTCAGGAAAAATTCATTTTTAAAAAGCTTCCCAATGGAGACATTGACAAGTCTAAGATTGTTTGCACTTTATGCAATGCAGAATTAGTCAAGCACTAAAACACTAAAGGTTACAGGAGCAAATCTGGAGCCAGGCTCTATGTTATGAATAGGATTTTTTTGACGAAAAAAAAAATTCAGGATCATGTAGAGTGGGTTAATAAGAACATTTTAAGACCAAGATCACTGCAGCAGTTACAGAGAGACGAGTGAGCAAGAATCCACTGTGCAAGAATTGTCAATCCACTTCTTGCTCAGTGGATTGACACTAGCTACCGACCATAGACCGTATATATGAATGGACATAGCTAACGTGTTAGCCGCCGCGCAGAATAAGGGAGGCTCCTCCGGCTCCTTCTGACTCTGGCTCCCATTGACTTACATTAGGATCTTGTCACTCATCTCTCTGTACCTGCTGCAGTGATCCTCGTCATCTTGGTATTAAAATGTTCTTATTAACCCTCTCTACATGATCCTGAATTGTTTTTTCGCTATTTTGTTAGTAAAAAAATCCTATTCATAACATAGACTCTATGTATGCGATATACTCATAGAACAGACTCACCACGAGCAACACTTCCCTCTGCTACAGAAAGAGCACAGATAATCCATTGAGTCCTGTCCTTTAGTCCCACAGAAGCTGATGTATCAGCAAAATGAGAGTTGTTTGTTTGGGTTTTTTCAGCATGCAAATTAGCCATGTGGTTTTAAGTTTCTTTCTGTAAAAAGTAAGCGCTGAACACTGTGGGTGATGTCACTGCGTTAATTTAGATTAATCTAAAATAGCGGCAAGATTAATCTAGATTAAAAATAAATCTATGCCCACCATTAAAAAAAATTTTAAATGTAGGTGTGAATGAACACTCTCTTGAATCATACATCGTACATGTATTCATTCTTTTTATGGACTCTGCAGATTTTAAGTTTTTGTAATGACTCCTGTTCACCACACGGGGTAGAGTAGGCTTGGCTTCCATGAGCTGTTCAGAAACCCAACTGTGAGTCTGCACTGAAATCTGTGCTGCTCTTTGGTGACATCTTGTGGTGAGACACTGCATGTAGGCCTACTGTATCTATACTTAGACATTTAACCCCACTCATCCCTAGCGTTTGTGTGCGCTGGTGTGTGAATGGGTGAGTAGTTTCTTGTTTTGAAGCACTTTGAGTGCCTTGAAAGTGGCTAAGATCTGTACCTTACTATCCTCAAAGGAGTGGTCAATGGCTTTAAAATGGAGTCAGATAGTGCTAGTATTTTCTCTAATAAAGTGGCTATTAAGTTTCTCTTTTCTGCAGTTTTCACAACACAGATTTCCCATTTTGGATATTCACAAGCAGAGACATTCTGTACATGTTGTTTTTCTTCCTCCTTTTCCTCTGAACCAACTGAGCCTTGTGTTGTGATGTTCAAATAACTTGGTTTGCGCTGCAGTGAATGGTGTGAATAAAAAGCAGTTATTGGTCAATGTGTGTGGGCTTCCTGAAGACTTCTACCTGGAGTCATCGATCTTCTTCTATAGTTAATCTAAGAAGGCCAAAGTGTTCTCTTTGGCTTCTTCCTGTGTGAGCTTTAATATGTCCAGCATATTTTGATTTTAACCCAATTGTTACCTGTGTAATACTTGTCATCTACGTAGGCCTAATGCGTAGGTGGAGTGCCTGGAAAAGATGACACTGTGCTCTGTTCAAATTGTTCCATATATAAGTTAGTAATAATGGGAAAACCGGTGAGCCCGTGGCACAGCCGTGGATTTGCCTGTAGAAGTTTCCTCTGACCTGGAAATGGGTGGAGTTTAAATGAATATCCAGCAGTTCAACAACATCAAAGAAATTGTTTTATCAGGAGCAAACAGGATATGCTTGACTTTCCTCACAAATTCTGCTTTGTTTGGCCACATTGTAGATGATGGAGTTTATGCTACGTACAATGGGACTGAGCAGTACTTTGTGAGGCCAAAGATAAAAGCAACGGAGCTGATCAATGACTTGTTCCTTCTCTAGTTTCTGTAAGCAGTCTAAGATCTTCTTGCACCCACTGATAGGGTTTTGTTTTAGAAATTTGTAGTTACAAATAAGTAACACTGAGCAGGCTGATCACTTTAGCCTCATAAGCAGCTGAGTTCAGGATCACAGTGCATCTCCCGCTGGCAGCTTGCACAATGTTGATGCTGTGGTCCTTGTCTGGAGCAGCAGTAGCTCACAGAGACAGAAGCTGGAGACCATAGACTGAAAATAACAGGTGCACTGAGGAACGCCAAACCTTCACTCTGCAACGTAACATCTGAGGAAAGGAAAGCTATTCGGGCAGAGTTCTTCTCTCAAACTCAGTTCCACCTTGTGATGTCATGTAGCAATACAGGATGTGTTTTAAAACCCCATGCATCTTCACTAGCTCTTGGAAACTAGCATATATGGGGAACATTTGGACCCAAATTGAACATGAAAGGATCGATTCACGGACAAAATACCAAAAGTATACTAACATTAATACTGACATTTTAAGACTAAAATGACAAGTCTGACAGGAGCAGTTTTTTTTTTTTTTTCAATACAAAGTAAATTGTAGCCGGCGTCAAACTGGAAACTGAGACCACGCCCATGCTCACTTCCTGTTTGGAACACAGCGGCTATAGTGGGTTTGCCTTGAGCTTTGGCATTGTGGACAGACTAATATTAAAATATTTCTCAAACATGAATGAAACAAAACACAACTCCAGGTATGTTTCTGACACTATAATACGACTTACAAGAATCATTTATTTGCTCTGCTTTAACCAGACCCTTTCTGATCAAATATCCTTCACTGCATGTCTGCATAGTTTACTTTGATGCCAGAAGCTATTTTTTTTCAATATGACTTTGAATTTGAACAGAAACAAAGAAAATCGCCACTATGGAGCAAGAACATGGAGGCTAGATAGGGGCTGTGCCAAAAATTGAAAGACTGATAGATCGCAATCTCTTCTTTAGTTGTTCTCCATCATATGGCATTCAAATTTTAATTGACAGGTCTGTAGCCAATCGTGTGGTACTAAGAACGTGTGGAGCCGACTAGGATTTACACTCTCTTGTTTAGGAAAAAGCAGCTTGAGCCACAGCACTTCCCTTTAAGTGATGAGGCCAGTAGGGTAACCAGGTGCAGACGCCCATATTGTATTTATTGTATGTCTGTATTGTAACACTAACCCTAGCATTGATTTTTAAGAATAATGTACAGAGAAATAGCTAATGATTTACACAAGCCTGCATTCATTTAAACTCTATGTAATATTTTATGGAAAGAATACAGATTCATAAAACGGAGAGCATTCCTTGATACAAAATGCTTGACAGTGAATGTTGTAGTGTAGTGCTATAACCACTTGATGGCACCAATGCTTTTTATATGACAATGCTATCAAAATAATTACATCGGAGGATAACAAAGCATAACAAAACATATTTTATATTTTTAAATCATGACAAAAAGAAGCCTGATATTGTATTTTTTGGTTGGGCAAACATTTGCGGCTAACTAAAGAGAGAGCAGTAGGGCAGTGAATGAAAGTTCAGTATAAGGGCACTATTTGGATGGTGGACCAGTGCAACCAAGAAAGAATGTTTTTTAGGATCTAACAACTCCTAACACAATTTTTATAAATTGCTTGCATTTTTCATACTGCACTCTCATCGTTATAATGTAAATCTCTTCTGGCCAGAGAAACAAAAATATCCCGTTATATACCTGTTATTACTAAATGGTACAGTATAGTTTGGAACACGTTTTGCTAAATGCTTATTAATTTCTCCAGAGACTAGGCTTGGAACAAAGCCCTCTAAACACTTTGACTGTGGCCATATGATGACTAGGAGTATATGATTTTTTAAACAAGCAGTGAAGAAAATTAAAGAAAAGACGACCTCCAACTTAATTACAGCTCACAAGCAAGAAATCATAAATTAAACAAACATTGTGGTCTAATTTGTTAAGTTGGCCTTTGAAGAGGTTTTTTAACACACACTAAATATTTAATTGGACCTCATAACACTATTCGCATGGAAATGACCCGTTTTACTTTAGATTAATCTTAGCTGCTTACTGCTAAATCACTGTGGGGCCTGGATCTAAAGTGCAGGAGGCGTCTGGGGAGGAGGATAAAATGGGTGACATTTGTAGGGTCCACTCTGGTTCTGGCATTACCTGCGCCTGGGACCCATTCAGCATCAGATAATAGAGCTTGCTCAGAATGCTCTGCTGCAGCTGCTCCCACGAGATGCCCCTGTCCTCCCTCATGAGAAACGGAGGGCCAAACCTGCAGGAAGAAAGTCTCATCATATTAAAGGTCCTATGTTACACAAAATGGATTTTTGAGAGCTTTTAGCCATGTTATAATCTTGTTACCTTCTCAAACATACCTGGGGAGTTGTGTTTTGTTTCATTCACACATGTTTATTAGCCTGTCTGTATCTCCAAAGCTCAAAACATTCTGTTCCATCTTGTGATGTCATGAAGTGGTAGTTTTCAAGTTCAAGGCAACATTTTACTTTTAGTTCAGCAGTTTGGCAATTCCAGAGATGAGCTTGGTGAAGGTGTGTGGAGTTTAAAAATACAGTGAAGAGCTTCAGTGAAGTCTTGTATTTCCACATGACATCACAAGGTGGAACCAAGCGTTTTCAATTTAAGAGAAGAACTGGATTGCAGGGTTTGTGTGTTAAATGTCTCAATGAAATAAAACACAACTGCAGGTATTTTTTTGATGAGGAAACAACATTACCGTATAACACAGATCAGAAAATAGTGAGATATAAGTAATATAGTCATTAATGGGGCTTAGTGGCATTATCATTATGCTAAATGATCACTTAAATTTTATATCATGAGGAAGGCTTGATATAAATGTTCATCCCACAATAATAACAAGATAACATAGATTGAAGGTCATATTTGTAAAATGTAATAGTAGTTTCTTTAATATTGCCTTGTTTTAGGTGAAGACCAGGAAAGGTCCAGTTTTGTTCTATTTATGTATGTTTTTCTTTTAAATGTGTACTTCTATTGCTCAAATTAGTATTTACTTTAGATACTAGTCAGAGTATATCTTATTTTATCATATTTTTGGACAACTCTACTTCTTAGTATGTTGATTTGTGATATAACTGGATGTGTAGGTAGAGTAAGCCTATACTAAAGTTATTCAGATGCCCTTCCCATTGTAATCTGCCACACTATACACTGCAGCAGGCAAAGGAGGCTTTAACTGCAAGTCAATGTACATCTGCGGTCAAAATGTAAAAAATAAATGTTTAAATAATCCCTAATTCAATGAATAAATTAAATAAAACATCCTTTTCACTAATATACACAGCTGTTATTAAAACATAGCAACGGTAAAAAAAATAATAGGTTAGAATAAGAAAAAAAAGTCATTTCCTGTAGTATGCATCAAATCTTCTGGTCTGAAATGGTGACCTTAAACATTGCATTTGCACATATTTTAATGGATCAGGACGGGTGATGAATCATGAATGGAGGTAATGCAGGACTCATAGGCGTTCTTTCTTTGCTGTGGGTCAGAGGAGGACACCTGCAGAGATACTCATGTGTTTGTTGCAGTACTGAGGCATGGAGCCAAATGGCTTGTAAATGTCAAACTGTGATATTCTGGGTCGTTTCAAAGCAACACTTTCACTCTGGTCCATTCTCGATTGAAAACATCAAATACTACCCCTCAAGGTTTTCTCAACTCACTTGGTTATTTGTGGAAAAAAGCTTTTGTCTTCTTGTTACGTGTTTTAAATTCTTGCATTTGTAGTGTAGGAATGCACTGATCCAGCTTTTGCAGTTCTGATACTGATATTGATACTTTGAGCATTTGCCGATAACTAATATTAAATGATACCAGTGTAGGTACAGAAAATGGAATTTATTTCCTTAAAACACAGTTAGCTCCTTACACATGAGATACATTTGTGTTATGCTACTTTTATTTATTCTCCAATGACTAGTGAAGAGCTTTGCATGAACAAATGTTAAAACATAAGATGTTTTGAGCTAAAATTAGCCTGAAAATAGTCTCATCACATCCAATTAAAGGCACAACCAGGATATCGGCTTCAGCTATATCGTCCAACAACCCGATTCAGCAAATTTTTCGGTATTGATGTTCATATTTGATACTAGTATTGGTATCAGTACATCTCTAGTATAGTATTTGTATTGTTAACTTAAAAACCTCTCATTATTGCATATCTTAATCTGCATTCACAAGCATTACTCCTGTTTGAGTGACTTTTAAAACTTGATCTGACCTGTCTCTACAAAGTCAACCTCCTGCTAAAGTCGGAACAGCATGAGGAAAAACTAGTCCAAAGAACGTGTGTGAGAAGTTTGGAGGTCAAACCAGCAGAAGTCACTGAAGTTGGCGTGAAGTTCATGTAAAAAGTGACTCACCTGATGGCCTGCTGTCCAGATCCAGCTGTGTTACAGATCAGCAGCAGGACTTTACTGGATGAACTGTGGTTTAGATATTCAGAAGATACAGCGCCAGATGAAGGAAATCTCTGTCCATCGGAGCCAGAAGAGTAAGGAGAGGAGGGGAGGCTATGGTGGTACCCTGGGAAAATCAGAAAAGCATGAAAGATGGGGAAATAAATTTTATTTTAATGTATCAATTCAAGCACATGAAATTATTGACACAGTATTAATATTTAAAGGAGTTTGTTGGTATATGAGGGAGAAACCATTTCAGTTAAGCATCCAATTTATTTAATTTGTACTTTAACATGCAACTAGAATATTTATAAAATGACAATAACTATTTTTAAGTTTATGAGTATATGTTCTAATAGCAGAATTGAGCTTAAGACAAACTACAGTGTGGTAAATCTACACTTAGTTTAAATAACATAGGTAATTATATACACTACCAGTCAAAAGTTTAGTTTTTTTTTTTCTTCTTTATGTTTACTACTTTCTACCTACGGAAGACAGCAAATTTATGCTGCCAGATATATGGAATTATGTAGCAAAGGAAAAATAATTAAAGGTGCACTGAGTTTCTCAGTGCAAATTTAATTATTTTTTAATTATTTTCTTGTGGAGGGTTAACCCATCTATTTGTCTCCATGGAGATGTTGTTGCTTTGTCTGAAATGTCCCAGTACGATATTAAATGTGTCCATCATGCATTTGCCCAATAATATTTTCTTTTTTTTTTAATCGACTTGCATTCTTACTGTGAGTGGGTTTGCCTCTCCAAAGATCTGACATGTAACTTGGCCCTATGGTGTCATCTGCTGTCTCTGTAGAGGCAAATAAGCATAATGCTATACTGTGGAACATTCCAGGCAACATCTTCATGAAGAGAAGCAGGTGATGGACCCTGCATCAGAAAAGTTAACCAGTGAACCTTTAAACAACTCAAAATCTTTTTTTTTATATTTAAAATTCAAATCCTCAGAGCAGTCACATTTTGCTTTGTTAATGGCACTGCAAACCTAGGGTAACAAAAAGGTGTAACTTTGAACTGCGGGCATGTATGTGCACTGAAAGCTTTATCAAAATAATTATCATATTCTGCTTTAGACAAAAAAGTGGTTATTTTGTGTTTGTTGATCATTAATGCATAAAAAAGAGCAAGCCGTGCACAAATTTAAATGGGCCGAGAGGAGGCTGGCTGCATACTGATCAGGAACAACAAATCCTCTGTGGCCCATATCAAATAAGTGACCCCTGCCAGAGCTGTGCCGCCACCTGACTAAAAATACCCAGAAGGCATTGAGAGAAAGACCTGGGTCTGAGCACCAAATGGATGAAAAAATAGAGGAACAAAAGCCCCAGACAAGGACCAAGCACCTGAGCTTCCTGCCAAATGCTCAGAGATAGAGATTAGGTAAACAACTAGAGAAGAGCCATGCACCTGATGCTTCCAACACTTTCTGCACAAAAACACACTGCCCCAACACAAGGTTTTCTAGTTTTACTTATGTTGTCAATACAAATAATACATGCCATACAAGTGTGTAGTTTTCTGCTATTATGTGTTATTCTTAAAAGGCCTTGTGAATGAGACTTATTATGGGATGAGTTCTATGTAGAGGAATACTCATGAAAAAGGCCATTAGGGAGTTAGTTATTCTCAAATAGTAGTAATCATGTGGCTAATATAGAAGATTCATGATTCAAGATTCGAAATGTTTGTTGTCAAATTTTCATATTCACATATGAAAAAATGAAATTACGTTTCTCACTCTCAGTCAAAGCTAAATTAAATAGTAATAATAAATCAAAAGAAAAGTTCAAAGTTCTTCTTAGTGAGACAGCCTGGTAGGGAGGAGAGAGAGTTCAGCCTCCTAACAGCCTGGTGAATGAAGCCGTTTGTGAGTCTGGTGGTTTGGGAACAGAGGCTAATGTACCTGTATTAGCGCTGTATTAAAATGTTAAAGGCCCTATATTATGCTAAATTGAGTCTTGGGAGCTTTAAGCCATTTTATAATGTTGTTACCTCCTTAAAACGTACTTGGAGTTGTGTTTTGTTTCATTCACACATGTCTGAGTAAACCTTTGTTATAAGTTTGTCTAAATCTCCAAAGCTGAAAATGCTCTGTTCCACTATGTGACATCATTTAGTGATAGTTTTCAAGTTAATAGCTACCTTTAGAACTCTGAACTTCTAAATATGCAGCATTTGTGTGTTCAAAATGTGTAAATGAAACAAAACACAACTCCAGGTATGTTGATGAGGGAACAACATTTTAACATAGAGTAGAAAACAGCGTAATATGGGCCGTTTTAGCCGTTTTATGGTTAGACCTGACCAACATGGAACCTATGCAACAATAAATAACATAAGCAAAACAGTGGTTTCACTGCTGACTCTGGGGTGACTCTTGTAGCGTTGCTGTTCTGGTAGTCGAACTGTAATCATACAAATCCACACTCAAATTTCACCTTGAAATTGTGTGTTTGGAGTGTAGAGAGAGGTGTGGGGAGTGGAAGCTTTTTTGTCTATTTTTGTTTTTGTTATAAAAAAATGTTCAAATTGTACAAAAAAAAAAGTCACCTTGAAAAATCTATCCTGATTTGAACTACTTTGTGAACTTCCTCAAATAACTGTTCCACCAAACAGGCAGGTGGACTGACAATTGTGTTGTCTTATTACCGTATGCTAATTGAACACACAATCTCAACAGTGTCGCATCTAGAAATCATTATGGTATTTGACAGTTGACTTTATGTTTGCTCCTCATCAGTTCAACAAACAAATGACTACTTAATATTCATTGCTTCATCTGTGTCTTGTTTTGAACACACACTTTGATAATGTAATGTGGAGGGTTCATTAAAGGTCCTATATTACCCAAAATTAACTCTTGTGAGTGTTTAAGCCATGTTACAATGTTACCTCATCAATAACCGGGAGTTGTGTTTTGCTTCATTCGCACATGTTTGACTAATCCATTGTTGTTAGTCTGTCCACATCTCTAAAGCTCAAAATCCTCTGTTCCACCTTGTGATGTCATGAAGTGGTAGTTTTCAAGCTAACAGCTAAGAACTCAGCCTAAATATGTAGGGTTTGTGTTTGTGTATGTGTGTTTGGTGCAAAAATATAGACTGTGTACCCAGAATGAGCCTAGTCAACTACAACATGAAGAAATAAGGATTCCTAAAACAGACTCCCTGTAAATTAAAGCTTTTTGGCTGCAGCAGAGAATTTCTTTAGCCTCAGCAGCTTCTTGTCTCCTTCACCTTAAGGACAAAAATAACACTTCATTTTAGACCGTCCTTGCTACTTTGCACATTTGCACCAAACACATCATCTTTATAGCAAACACTTGCAGTCATGAGGTTAGTGTATTACTTTGGCTGAAATCAAACATGCCTTATTTATTGCCATAGACTGTATATACACTACTCAAAAACACTGTGAAAACACATCAGATCTCAGTATGGAAAAAATGTGCTGGGTATGTATACAAATATGAACAGGACAATGTCTTAGGAGCAAAAGGATGCAAGCTTTTTTAATGCAAATCATTTTTTCAGCCTTTATTTTATAAACACAAGTGAAACAAGTGATTTAGCAAATTTTCAATTTCTGCACCTCAAAATGCTTCTGACTATCTTGTATGGCCCCCACATGGTTGTATGCATGTCTGACAATGTTGTGGCATGCTCCTAATGAGATGATGGATGGGGTCTTGTGGGATGTTGTCCCACATCTGTGTAAAGGCATCACCAAGCTCCTGTAGAATCTGAGGAGCAATCTGGCGGCGTCTGATGGATCCAAACATAATGTCCCAGAAGTGTTCTATCGGGTTTAAATCAGGTAATTGTGAGAGATGTTCAGTCGTATCAGTCCCTTCATTCTCCAGGTACTGCCTGCATACTCTTGCCATACAAGGCAAAGGAGTGGATACGATGGGTTAAGGACCTTCTACGCAATCCAGCTCTCCTAGAGTAACTGCGTGAACTCTCCTTCATGTTCTGGAGATTGCGCTGAGAGACACATTAAATCTCCTTGCAATGACACATTCGGATGTGCCATCCTGGAGAAGTTGGACAATCTGTGCACCTTCTTAAGGTTAAAGGTTGGTCTCATACTCCCAGGTGTGGTAGTCACTCTAGCCAAGACAGTACCAGCGGAAAACCAGCCAAAAACACCAAGAAGGAGAAAATTGAAATGATCTCCACATGCAAAACCAGTCCTGTATTAGAGGCTGTCTCATTGTTGCCAGTCTACTGCACCTGCCATCCTTTTGTTCCTAAAACATTCCCCTGTCCATGTTTGTATAGATTTACAATCTATCGTAAATCTATACATTTTAACATTTAGAGCTAATGTGTTTTTAAAGTGCTCCTTAATTTTTTTGAGCAGTATATAAATGGATATAGATAACCTGCTAGCTGCCCTTTTCCAAATATGAAGCGAGCACGGGGGCGCTTACGGCTCCATCGTCTCTGGCTCCATTTGACTTCACATTGAAAAACTGGCACCCCCTCTCTGTAAATGCTATTGTGAGCCTCGTCATTTTGGTCTTAAAATAATTCTATTAACCCTCCTTACATGATTCTGGAGTTTTTATTTAGTTATTTAACCCATAAATAAATTCCTATTCATAATATGTAATGGTTTTAAATTTGATCTTATAACTGCTGTCCTTGTCAGCTTCATTTGACTGGAGCCGACCGCTATGAGTAATGTCACACTCCCCTGGTCCACTCCATTATACAGTCTGTTTTTATATACTTTTTTTTGGCTTGCTACCTATTGCATTCAGAGTATACAGTAGTGTAAAGAGGATGATTGACTATTATACCATGTGCCATTATAATCTATTAAAAACTGGTTATGGTTGCATAAAGTACTGTCCCATTCATCTTGTTATTGCCTTGGCCATTCCAGTGTGTAAATTCACGCTGGGCTCCATAAAACCTGACATAAATTCCCGGGAAAGAAGTTATGATCTCCTGGAATCTGGCTCTCTCTAATCCGCAAATTATTCTGAAGAGAGAGACATTAATCATTCGTACCAGATCGGTCACATAAAGCAAGACGCATTTGTCAGGCTCCGCTTAAGTGTGATTCATCGCATTTCTATGTAAACTACATGTCTCTCTCTGTCTTTCTTTCTCTCTTATTTTCTTAGTAAAATATTTCCCAGAAGGCTTTGCTTTAAAGTAGTGCACAATTCTAATAGATAAATTGCCTACTTGACATACAGTGGGGAAGTGTATTTTATCTCATCATGCTGTGAACATGCAGAGCAACTACATTTTTAAAGAGCCCATATTACGCTATTTTCTGATCTGTTATAATGTTGTATCCTCACCACAAACATACCTGGAGTTGTGTTTTGTTTCATTCACACATGTTTAACAGACAAAGCGTGAATACAAGCTGTGTTCTTCTCCCTAACTGAAGACGCTCTGTTCCACCTTGTGATGTCATGTGGTAATACAGGAAATGCTCCCTTGTGGTTTTAAACTCCATAAACCTTCACTAGAATCTTTTGGATAATTTTAGCCCAATCTCTACTTAACTAATGGCAAAAAGTAGCAGTTTTCTTGAAAACTACCACTTCATGACATCATAAAGTGGAGCATTTTGAGTTTTGGAAATGTAGACAGGCTAATAACATAGGGTTACTCAAATATGTGTGTATGAAACCAAAACTCATACATTTTGTGTAATACAGGATTTTTTAAAAGTATCAGAAGTATCAAAAAGATCTTTGTGTAGAGAAAGTGACTTGGCTTGATTATTCATGAACCTCATTGAGCACAAATATGAATTATTAATGTTATTCTACTGGAGGGGCAGAAAAGATCGTATCAGCTTCGTTAACAGGTTGCTCTGGGACAGAACTGACCACAGTTTCCTTGAGCATGTGTTATGGTATCTCTCAAATAGTGTCTGTGAGGCAGAAATTTTAGTTAAGAGATAATGGTCGGAGAAACCTTTAAAAAGCTCTCAGCAGCAGTCCACCTGGTAGAGACTGTGCAGGAAATAAGCTCAACCTGGAATCTTCATCTTTTCTTAAATGTTGTCTATGTCACTTTTTGATGGAAGTTCTATGACCTGCTTGTCTGGAATGTTCTACAGTATAGCATTAAACTTTCTACTACTAGTCCTACTACTACCAGTACTGCTATTTTGTATCTACTTGAAGGCAAACAGGTGAAGTTACAGGCCTGATCTGTGAAGAAGAGTTTCTAAGGTCATTACTTTATCAATAAAAACACTGGTAATTCGATAAATGCTACAACAGTACGTTTAATGTCAAACATTCTAGGCAAAGCAATAACTAATAATGGAGACAGGTTGGTGGTACAGCCTCTACTAGAAAAGTTATCAAGGCAAGAAGAATACCTGAGACTGATGTGGAGCCAGAGCGATTATAAATGGGAGGAGCCTGAAAGGCATAGACCACATCACTGTCAGCGATGGCTGTCAGGTCATCGTCATCTGAAAAGGAGCGTTGGAATCCAGTGGAGTACAGCTCAGACAGGATCACCTGCAAAACAATTTAACAGTCATATATTAAATATATACACACACACACAGCACACTAGAGAATAAAACATATTTTTTGCTTTTCAAACCAGCAGAAAGATTTATAATTGCCATGAGTAAGTATTAGAAAACAACACCTGCTGGTGGTTATAGTGACATGTTTTGTTTATGCTGGTGACAAATACAACTAATGTGGCCTGCTGTTTCTACAGCACCATTAGAGTGTGTTTTAACAAGAATACTTCAAATGTTAGTCAGATCAGATGAAACTGTCATATGCAGTGTAGGCATGAGGCACAATAAGTTGTTTGCTCAGGATACAATCACAATCAAGAAGACATTAAAGTGTCAAAACCCCACACACATATACAGCAGACTTAATAAATATTATAAATGATATCTTTTGATCTTAAGAAGATCAAATTCACACATTTAAGCTGAACTTAATGGTGGGATTTTTCTTGCACAGGGTGTGGTGTTGTTCATTGTTCAGTGCTTCTCCTGACCTACAGATGAAAAGGAGGAAAGGCACCGGAGCACATACAGGGCTGGACAACCTTTTCTCATCTCTTGCTGCTGACATTTGAACAGGGCACACATCGTAGGGTATTTCACAATACCACGACTTTATTGATTCAAATGATTTTATCCTAACAATAATAATAATTTATTTTACTTATGCTTTACTGGTTGATCAAAGCCTGTGACAGTACAATACTATAGTAACCATTATAATTCACTCCATACTCATTGGCAGTAAGCTTATTCTGTAGCCACAGCAGTCTTGGACTGGACTGAAGACGGCTGTCCATGTGTCCATATATGTTCCTTTGGCTCCTCCAACCATCATTCACACATTTATACATGGGCCAGGTAGGTGATGTGGCTTGCCCAAGGACACAGTATGCACTGGTTGGAGGGGGATTCTAACTACAAGTTGATTTATAAAATCATTGCATGTCTATGATATGACCAAAAGCACACCACATTGCATCAGCATCTAAACTGGTGTGTATGACTTTGTACCTGATCCGGTGAGAGGTTGCCCTCCTCAGCCACCATGCTCCTCAGGCAGGAGATGGACCCAAACAAAGGCACGGCCAGCCCCACACGCACATACCTCTGACCCTTTGTGCTGAAGACAAGGGTGACACACAGTGGCCTGTAAGAGACATTACAGGATCAGGAGGTCATATGAGGTTAGAAACAACAAGGAAACAAAACTATTTGCTCATTCGCTGAACTCACCACATCTCTATCTCTGTCTTATTCAAAAAGCAATTACTCATAGTATTCTGTGTGACTCCTGATCTCTCTTGGGGAGGTCTGACTCATCCTGGACTTGGGCACATTGTTCTCTACTGCACCACCAGGTCTAACCTACAGTCTATATGTCAGCTCACATGTTTAATATTCATGAGGAGAATGTTGTAAGTTGTTGAGCGGCAGCACTAGTTGTAGTAGAAGTCTAGTACTATTGCTAATGCTGTGTAGTTCATAGAGGATAAAGTATCAAAACAGATTTAATAAGATGGGACTTTGAAATGCACTGCTGAGCGGAGTGATGTGATGCCTAATAATATGGAGATAGTCCTCTGACAATAGCAGGGTGATGAAATCTAATGTGATGGGCTTAAACAGATCTGATCTATCAAACAGGCATATCTTTGTTTTAATGATATTGTTTTGTATTGTTTTCAGTCTACATGGGACACTGAATCTGATAACAATATGAAAAAGTCCCATCTTTTGTTACTGTGTGTTGGTACATATTACATCTCATACATCATACTTCTCACTCCATGCGGTGATCATAAAATATACAAAACGTTAATTGGTTTAATACAAAGCTAATGTATGTATTGATTGCATGAAACGCTCTCTTAGTGTGTGGAGAGAGGGGTTGGGCATGGCAGGACTATTTTTAATATATTTTTTAATCTTTATCATCTTTTGTTTTGTTAAATATTGATGTTAGATATTAAAACCTATTAACAGTTGATTAATCTTTTCTATATATTAATTTATCTAGATTCTATGTATTAGTGAGTGAGTCTTTCCTGAAACAACAGCTACAGAGATGATTCTAGCTTGTGACTCAATGGATAGCTTTGTATTAAGAACTTTTATCTAGTATAACATTAACATTTTGTCGTCAATTCTTTAAAAGGTACACGTTTCAAGGCAATGCACTTGCTTGCTGCTGTGGAAAAGTTATTGCTTTGTCTGGAATGTTCCACAGTATGACATTAAACTATATCTATATACATCTATTTATGGCACTCAAACACATACACATACACACACATACATTCATATACCAGTGTATACAGCAGTGTTTCCCATAGACCAATCTGTAGTGCAGTGCAACAATGAAAACGAGCTCCACAAATTGATTCCACCTTTTTTTTTTCAACGTGATTCTGTCATTCTTGCTCACATGCACAGGGAGAGAGCGCGAGAGATCAACAACCGCACATACATGTCAATAACCAAAAAAGGTTAAATACTAGAACAAGTTAATATTGGTTGAGCTAGGTCATGATGTATTTGAATATTTGAAATAAAAAACCTCAAGATTTAATTGGATTTTTTCATAATTCACTCCTTGAATGTCAAAAAATCTACAGTTCAGGTAAAAACTAAACTTTAATAAAATTTTTTGTAAATAATGAAAAACATGAAACTTAAAATACAGGTCTTGCTTACATAAAATGTATAAGCAAACTGTACTGGTGCGCTGTCCAGTCTGAGCGGGAGAAAGAAGGGGGCACACAATGCTACTTGGTCTGTGGGAAACACTGCACAGACACTGGGGAAGAGGTGCGTTAAGAGTGTCTTGCTCAAGGACAAAAGAGCTGCATTGCAGTTGACAGTGGGTTTTCAGGTGCTAACCTTCAGATCAGTGGACAAACACTCCTCTAGCTACTGTCCTCCAAGTAAGTTTAAAGCTATACTGTGGAACATCTGTAAGTGCATAGGTTTTTATTTAAGGTCAAGGCTGCACATTCAAACTAAAGCTCGTGTTTTGTTATGTCCTTTATAATACATTATTCAGGCAGGTAATGTGGGAGCTGTTATGACAGGGCACACAGCGCTGAATCTGAGCAGCAGCGTTTCATGTTGTTCAAGATGAGACGCTGATATGAGGCGGACTGGATGACACTTGAGTGGAAAAGGAAATAGGAATGTCATCTTCAAAAAGCATATTTCCTGCTGCAGCTTTGGAGCGTGTCAATTTTACTTTAGAAAGAGCTCATGTTTTTCACATATAGGGTCATAAATGCACACAGCCTATTGAGACACTATCAAAATGCATATGTTGAAAATAGGCTTATGTGCAGTCATTTTGATTTGGTTAATCAAAGGATTCAAAGAGAGATTTCTCCCTGAAAATCGCTTGAAATCTGTCAAATATGAATAAATAGGCAAAATAAAATAATTAATTAATTTGGAAGTCTTTAATGCGATTCTACCGTTTACATTCTGAAAACAAAGATGTATTAAATATTAATTTTTACAAAGAAAGATACATTCACCTTTAGGTCCATATATTGCATATTTCAGAGAATAAAAACTATATGTTTAAGAATTCAGGCAAATAGAGCAAAATCATCAATGGTAACTATAGTGTTCTTTATCTATACAGTCAGCTATCATTAATAAAACAATTTTTATTGAAATTTTGCACTAAAAATTGTCTTTTTATTGCAACAATATTGATCTCATTCTGTGTAAAAATATATGTAATCTTGATGTCACCTACCTGATTTACATGTTTTATGTTCAGGTATTTGGTTTATGCTTCCTTTAAAGATGCAATGTGTAACTTTTCTGGCGGAGGGTCACCACTTATTTGTCTCATGGAGATGTTATAGCTTTTCCCAGAATGTTCCATAGTAGGTCATTTAAGTTATTTCTATCTTGCATTGATTCAATTATAGATATTTTTATTGCTCAGAAATACCATAAAAGCATACATTTGTACTGTGAGTGGGCTCGCCTCTCCACATATCTGACCTGTAGCTTGGCCTTGTGGTGTCACATATTTGTCTTTATGGATATCGATAAGTTTGATGCCATAATGTGGATGATTTTGATGGAGACAAAATATGGTAGAACCACCACCAGAAAACATAAATAGTTTGCTGTTTGCTGTGTGAGAGTGATGCTGTGGTCAGGGCTGTTTGTGTGACACTGTGAATGTTATGACGAGGCATCTGATGCATCTGTTTACAGTAGAAAACTTGTTTTGGTAAGTCATTGGGAAAGCATGGATTGTTATTTACAATAATATTTATCAAAATTATTTAATTAAATGCCTGTTAACATATTTATTTTGTTATTGTTTTTTGTTGTTTTTTGGGGGGTTTTCCCCGTAGGGAAACTGTGCTCTGCATTTCACCCACCCTCCTTTCAGGAGCAGTGGGCAGCACATGAGGGGCCCGGTGACCCATCTCCAGGATCTTGTTGCTAGGCTTGGTCAGGACCTTAGCTGGATGACTTTTACTTATGGTGCATTTTTTGGGCTGATGGGGGAAAACAGAGTGCCTGGAGAAAACCCACCCAGACATGGGGAGAACATGCAAACTCCACACAGAAAGGCCCAAGCAACCTGGGGATTGAACCCAGAACATGTGAAGCATGCATCCCACCTGTGTAATAGTGTATATCTACTAAGCACATTAGGGTAGTGACATTTGAGGATGTAAAAACTTTTTTCTGTCTTCCTTTTCACAAAGAAACATTTCTGAGTTATTTTAAGACATTTAATTTTACATATTAATATTGTGTGTAATATGTGTATATGTAATATGGACATAGCTCACCTGGTTTGGCGCAGCGGGATGGGCAGAGAAATACAGAGGAACGGGTCAAAGGTGTTACTCTGCTTAAGGCAATGAGGGCACGTCAGAGAGGACCTGAGGACACACACATGGACAAATACTTAGCAACTGTAAAATAACACACCTCACATGGGATGAAAATAATTACTAAGGAACTAATCTGGAGCAGACACTTCTTCATGTGCCAGATGCTCATTTAATCAGAAGCTTGCAGTGTTGTTGCCAGTTGAGCAGATTCCTGTATTGACACAATGGAAGTCCTACAAAAACTCAAAATCTCTGGCTGTAACTACAGTATTGAGAGCCATGGCTTCTAATAACCCACATGTGTACTTGGTGGTACTGACATGGAAATGTACCAAAACTATAAAGCTCACCCAGTGCTCAAACACTCACCGTGTTTCCAGTTTGATTGAGAAAATGATGAAATGAGTGTCCCTGTTCAAGTGAGAAGCCCAGAAACCACCCGCCAGTACTTTGGAAGGATTCTACACCACTGCACTGCACCCTGTCCAGGAAGTAGTGTTGTTCCAAACAACATCTCTCCATCTGTGCTCCATTGTGAGAAAATGCTCACTATGCAAGGTGTAGGTGAGGAGTTATTTATTTTGAATGCATTATTACCATTTATATTTGTGCTGTTGTTATTATAATATATTGTGATGATGAGTTACTGTGTCCAAATAATTTCCCTTGTGGATCAATAACGTTTGTCTAAGAAAAATATACATGTATTTCGGGACAATTTTGGACAATTTTTTTTTTTT
>KN501920.1:0-17848 GCA_000787155.1 Scartelaos histophorus | reverse complement strand
ACCTCACCTGGAGTTTGACGTCATGCACAGTTTGGGTTTAAATAAATTGCAGTGGTTCAAATAATTGTAGTTTTCTGGTTGTCTTTCTGATTGCTAAAATCATCCTCTCAGGTGGGGGGTAACATGTTATATCACCTCTGTGACTCAGCAATGCACGGCTATCATATCACAAATGAATTAAAAACACTATTGTTTGGTGGGTTCATAAGCACTAGTGGTGGAAAGACAAAAATGCAAACTTTTGTACAGTAGGGAATTTACCACAATCCAGTTCTCTGTTCTCTGGCCAGTCAGAGCAGAGACCTTGTACTTAACAACTAATATAATTTAAAATACTGTGATGTACAATTGAATGGCTAGAAATATTTTCAACTGCAAGTAGGCTACATGTTTAGAAATCTACTAAAAACAGTACAAATCTACAGCTAAATTGAATAGTGTACTAGTCTGCACAAAGTCACTTTTCTTTTTTATTGAGAACGCAAACACACAAAGCACAGAAATTAGTAAGAAAGACTGATCAATGTTCCTGAGCAAAAATATTAATTATCCATACGCTCTGATGCTGGTGTTTTCTCAGATGATGATATATAATATTATTATATTATTAACCAGACACATTCAGAGTGTGACCTCCAGTAATACATCATGTACTGTAAATACAATGGCAATATTATTAGTTTGTGTTCAGGCATGAACTCAAACCAGAGATTCAGGGATAAATGCAATTAAGTGCCAAGTATCTTTGAGTAATGACCAAAGTGACTGGCCACTCCCTTAGAGATAGGGTGAGAAGCTCAGTCATATGGGAGAAGCTCAGAGTAGAGCAGCTGCTCCTCTATGTCGAGTGGAGCCTTTTGAGGTGGCTTGGGCATCTGTTCCACATGTTTCCTGGATGCTGCACTGGAGACGTGTTCCAGGCATGTCCCACCAGTAGGAGGCCCTGAGGAAAACCCAGGACATGCTCCAGGGACTGTCCAGTGTGTCCTGGAGGGACTGGGCGGGATGTGTCCGGGCTACCCTGAGAATGTCTGTGTGTGTGGAAAGAGAAAACTGGGCATCCCTGCTCAGACTGGGTGACCCATCCCCAAATAAAGTGGAAGAAAATGGATGGATGAAAGTCTCAAATATTACTTATGAGTACATTCACCTAACCGGCTTTTCTTAAAATGTTGAAAGTTGCCATTGATTTACTAATTGCACTTAGTCTGGCAGGCCAAAATATAATAGATAATACTGTGCATCTTCTTAATACTAACAATTCAACTTTTTGTAAAGCCCACACAAAATCACAACAGTAAGTTTGATAATCACAGGGCTGTAGGCAACTAAAAGCATGTTGATTGATTCATCACCTTAAAAGGGGCATGGCTCTCAAAACTATTTTGTATTTCTGTGTCTGACCCAAATTGCACTTGCAAGATTATAATTGCACATAAATGAATGCAAAAACATCTATTTCTGCAGAGAGGGTACTAGGAGACAAATGTTCACACACTCACACACTCACTGCTTTTTCTTCTGCTATTGTTCCTCCTGACTCCTTAAAATCTAAACTGATTATTTGACTAACACAAATTTAAACAATTTCTAACAATCACTGGTCAATGAAAGTCAAACAGATCAACCAACATTTACAGGAAACAAGCAAATAGATAACTGTCCCAGAGCACCCCTGTCCTTTAGATATATAGATAAACTCAAATCCAGACCGGAAAAAAACCCCAAAACCAAAAAAACAATGTTCTGGAATCCTCCTGCTGCGTTGTTCATGACGCATTGCTCATCGCGTTCATTCATAAATTTCCTACACAGTTTTTGGGAGGCGCCATTGTATCCACGGCTCTGAGTGAATGACTGACACTTGTGACTGTGGCATTTAGACAAAGTTACACCTCGCATGAGAGAAACATGGAATCCAGTGACACAGCCAGTTCATGCTAAGCACGCAGCTGCTAACGTGGGTGAGTGTGAAGGGGAAGCCTGCTCCTGAATGTGGGTGCTGGAGCTCGTGCGTCCACAAGTCCAGATAAGGACAGAGCAGGAGGTGTGACAGAAAAAGACACCGTGGATGGATCTCCTACATTACTAATTTGTTTATCGGTGGATCATTGGCCTGTCTCCCATTCATGTGTGTGTGCGGGTACCATGTGTGACTTCTCCCTTCATCATCATACTTCATCTGTTTCACTGACTGTGCCCCCCCTGTAGAAGTGGGCAGTATATAGCCCAAGAAGATAAAATAGAATGCAAAATTATAATATTAATGGACTAACTTTTCTAGTGAAGCGTTCACCACCTGCTTGTCTGCAAGGAGATGATTGGTTTGCCTCAAATGTTCCACTGTATGGTATTAAACGTGTCTATCCACATGGAGACATGCAGGTGTAACCAGGTCAGGTTACATGCATCTGTGGAGATAATAGTCCAAATAAATGTTTTTCAAGGTATTTTAGCCATAAAATTATATACAATTTAATCAATAAGAGATAGATACCTTAATTACAATAGTAAGGAATATTTCAAGCAAAGCAATAACATCTCCATGAAGACAAGCAGGCAATGGACCCTCAACCGAAAAAGTTGTGTAGTGTACCTAAGAATACCATCTATAATAAGAAAACAAGCAGAAAGCTGCAAAAGGTGATTCATTTTACAGTCGATTCACGTTATGCAATACTTGAGCCTCAACCAAGTCAGTTTTGGGCTTTTTTTTTGCATGTTTCCGATGAATACGTGAAAATAAATGTTTTCAATATCACTCATTTTAATTTCCCCTATCCACCTTGAGGAACTATCAGCTCTAAATTCCTTTCTAGACAAGACTAAATTGAAAAAAAATAAAAATAAAAATCAATATTTGTCCAAGGGCACCTTTTAGAAATATTTGCTTCATTCATGTCCGAGCTGCCGTCAATGGACTACAGAGCGCGACTGCCTGGGTAATTCAGTCTCATATATATTCAGGCCAGACAAAGCCCTCGACCTTGGGAGTAATATCCACTTAGAACTATTTCAGTCAACAAAAGTGACTGAAAAGAAAGAAAAACTAAAATAACAAACAATAACAAACTAATCAATCATTATTATTAAAAGTTAATAACTAAATATGGTCTTAAATCTGCACAGTGTCATTTTTCTGCTTCTCTGCATAGAGATATTGCCTGGAATGTTTCACAGTATGACAATGCCTTATTAATCTCTATGGAGACAGCAGCTGATGCCACAGGGTCAGGTTACAGTCAGATCTGTGTAAAGACAAGCACAGTAAGAATGCTTTTAGGTCAATGAAATCCCATGTCATTTAATAAGTAGAAGACTGATATATTTAATGCCATACCAAGACACTCCTGACACAGCGATAACATTTCCATGAAGCAGATAGCAGACCTTCCACCAGAAAAATTACACAGTACATCTTTAAGTAGTGTCTTACAAACTGAAAGAACATCACTACGAGCACTTTCAAAGTAGGCTTTGGGAGATTAAAGAAGGTATTCAAAACATTCAGAAAAAACTCTTAAAAATTACTTAAAAAAAAACAAAAAACCATCAACTTTTTGACTACTAAACTACAGTGTTGTAACAGCATTACCTGCGGTTCCCATGTTTTGACACTTTAGTGTGAACTAATTTAAGCACTAGCTTTGTGAGTGTGTGTACTAGTGTGTGCTGCCTCCGATAGCCAATGCACCTGGTGGCAGGTGCTTATAAGTGTCAGACCATTCCTATTTTTCATTCCACCCGTCCTCCTCCCTCACTCTCCACTTTAGTCCGTCAGGCACTGTCCAGTTTAGCAACTCATTTAGACTGCTACTGTTATTAAACTAGGATACTATTAAAAATTAAGCTAAATTCTGTAGCTGGTGGGGTGGGCAGATTTTTTTCTTTATAAGTTTATTCAATGATGAATTAAATTAACAGTGACAGAACTGCAAACAAATTGAGAATGTGACGACTTTTTAAATGGCAGTGTGGTTCTAGTGTTTCTAGTTTTGTCAGTTTTAATATACCACCCCTAACCTTGCTCTTTGAAGGCACTTGATGGTTGTTCTACAGCTCACCACACTGTTTTATGAATATTTTATCCTTTGCCAGTGCCAATGATGCATTTACAGAAAGCATCAGTGGGAGAAAAACTCCACTATTATCATGGATATATTTCTCACCACAATAATGCCACTATTGATTTTGGAAAAAATCATATTGTGATACTCACAAAAACTGTGATTGTGACATTTGCAATATATATTTAAAACTATAAGATTCCTTTCAGAGAGTGCATTTTACACACTTTCAGGAGCATTAACATTTTATAGAAATAAAAACAGATAAATTAACACAAGAACTGCTGTAAAGGTCTAAAGTACAGGTACTTTGCAGAGTACATCCGATTACCTGAATAGTTGCAACTTTTGTGATTTATTACCTGCATCAGCTCAAATTGTGCTTTTGAGTGGATTGCAGTATATTTTGTACAGCTGCAATATGGCACCCTATTTGTCTATCACAAATATGGGTGTGTCATGTTTAAAGCTGAATATTTAAAGGGTTAATAAAAATATGTCATCTCCCGATTTCTGCCCAGAACATGGCGTGGGCGGTTTGTAAGCAAGCCCACAGTGATTTTGGCAAGAGGGTGCTGTCCATGGTGCTGAAGCGGCAAGAATACAAAGCAACTGCTGATTATTTGAAGTTACAATTAAAAATGTCCCCCATCAACCCAAAACATGCACCACAGGTAAATCCTCCAGCTAAGGTAATCCTGGCCAAGCCTAGCAACAAGATCAGACATGTTTGGAAAATGGGTATGGTGGCACATCATAACTATGAACTCATGTATCAAGATGTTTGGCTTTTGAATAACCTGCTTAAAAAATACCAGGCACTATTATACTAGTTTAACTTGAACGAAACATTGTGCAACATTTCAAGATTACACTGAGAGGATACAAAGAAAGAATCCACTGCTGCTTTGCTCTAAGAGTGACACTCAAAACAGCACTGGACACAAGCAGCAACAGCTTGGGACAAAGCTCTGCCTCACTTGTAGAATAGAATCTGAGAAAGCAGAATCTGCTGTAAACTGGTAAGGATGTTTAGCTTTTGAAACTTTTAAGTCCAGTTGCCCTTAATTGTTAACACTGTACATACTGACGTATCACTTTTTACATAAAATGCTGTAAATCTACTGTGGAATTAGTTTAATGATTTGGTAAGTGGTACATCAACGTAGCATTAGCCTTTCCAAGCAGGTGTTATTTTCAGCCAGCCACAAGGCATTTGAAGGCTCACCATTTAATTTTTTTTTTTGATAGAAAAAATACAATAGTCAAATATTACTGACAGTGTGTCACGAATTTACTTCTAATATGGATTACTAATATAATTTGGAGATTTTGTTTGACATTATTCCACTCTATGGCATTGCTGTATGGATAATAATTGAAGTTTTGATCATATTTTGTGGGGACAAAATTGTAAAGAACTTTTGAAATATATTTAAACTGTACTGTAACTCAACTGTATGTTACCACATTATTGTTATTTAGCAATTAAGCTCCATCTTATGAGTTATATCATTATATCATATTGTGCTTATTAACTGGTGATTAAAAATGTGCATTTTAATGTCCTTAATTGGTCAGTTTATCTTGATTGTCCAGTGCGCACAGAGCCAAATTATGTCATTCAACATCTCTCATCAATAATTATGTCAGTAGCTATAATTAACAAGTCTGACGGTTGCCTGTAGTTAAACGTCCACAACCACTACACAAAGTGATGTTTTGGGCAGCTCATCCTGGCACGGGCCCGTCTCTTGTGGCTGATTCATAATTCGGGGGCATCCTTCTCTTCCTAAACACAACCATCTAAGCCATTTCTACATTTCACTGTCTGGCCCAAGCTCACCGGAAGCGGGCCATAAGTGTCTCTCCTCGCGCCATTCAGGAAACGATCATCTTCTTCTCCTACCCATCCTCTTTGCGCTCGTGCGTGCGTCTGCAGTCTCCTCCTCATCCAGCCTTACGCGCGTATGCCAGCCTCTCCAAAGAGATTCCCAACGGCCGGCCCCTCCCCTTTCCGTCCCCCTCCGCCCGCACTGCCGCTCTGACCCCGGGACGGTGACGTAGGAGATTCCGCGGTGCCCACAGCCGTAGGCGCAAGCGGCATGGTGCAGTATATATGCGCCGGTCTTAGTGGCTGTCTTCACTCTCTCAGTCGCTCCGACTCGGGAACCAGGGCATCAGCGGAGATAGCAGGCTTATATTTGGTCTTTTAGGCTAACTCGCTTTGGGCTTTTGGTTCAGGATGGAAACCTCTTCGATTTTTCGGAGCCGACGATGCTCCATCATGCGCAACTGCAAAAGTAAGTTTGTCTCCGGCTTTTCGGGCTTTGGGACTGGACCATACTCTTTGCAACTTGTTCACGGAGTTTCCAGAGGATTAGGAGAAAAGTATAATGTATTTTAAAGGTTTTAATATACTTGATATAGGGCTGTTGCTTCTGGTTATTTGTGCATTGTGCTCAGTTTGGATTGCATACTTTACGCACAGTTTCAAGTTGTTCTTTTTTCAATAATTTCTGTCATGCATTGTTCTAAAACGTACAGATGAGTGCTTGTTATTGACAAAAACTTAATCTTATTATTCTAGTGAGAAATAAGGGCTATGTCTTTAGTGTAAACGTTACGTAGTTGTGCGTAAAGGCAGTGTCATTGAAAACTGTGCGCACACTTCAGTATCTGGTTAATTACGGTTGTGCTTGTGTTAATTGTCACATATAAAGAATATTATGAGATTATTCTGAGAAAAATGCAGGTACAGTTCCCCAGCAGCTTGAGATGGGTTCGGTGCTCAAAAACTCACCCGTTTTGTCTCTGCTGCAGGCGGTCTCTCCTTGTGGCTGGTGGTATGGATGGTCCTTGGCAAGCCTAGTCCGGTGTCTGCGTGTCCGCAGAACTGCGTGTGCTACCCTACACCGATGACTGTGAGCTGCCAGGCGCAGAACTTCACCGCCGTGCCCGTGGGAGTGCCCTACGAGTCACAGCGCGTGTTCCTCCAAAACAACAGGATCACGGAGCTCAGAGTTGGCTCTTTTGGCTTTGGGACTCAGGTAAGCACAATTTCAACTGTTACTTTAGTTCGCAAAACTGCTCCAAGGTATTATTCAACACGTGCCATCTTCTGATGCCCGCTGAGAAGTGTGTGCGGGAGGTTTGTAATCACGGACAACTGCATCTTAAGCACTCTGCAAATCCGATTTTATGTTTAATGTAAAACTGTCACCATGGACTTATATTCATCTGGATCTGAATGCAATCACATTAGGGCATTTTTTTATTCTAATTGACTGATATAAAACCTTTGGATCAACCATCAGCTTTATTTCCATATAGCCCTCGCACTAAACCATATCTAGTAAATATATTGAACCTGAATAATTTCTTTCATGATATGCACTAAACACAGTTGTTTTTCTCAGGTCCTGTGGCTTTTTTCGAACAACATCACGTGGATTGAAGCTGGGGCTTTCAGTGAGCTGAGGGACTTGGAGGAGTTGGACCTGGGGGACAATCCTAGCCTCCACAGACTGGAGGGGGGAGCCTTCCGTGGTTTAGAGAAACTCCAGAGCCTCCACATGCACCGCTGCAAGCTCACTGCGCTGCCCCATGACATCTTCCACAAACTCTACAGTCTGCAATTCCTCTATCTGCAGGTAGGGGCGCTATTGAGACGTGATACAATGACTCACCCACAACACACAGGGAACCAAGTTCAATCAGTGCAGCTTTTAATCAGTGTATGTGATGAGAAAATGTGTAAGGAGTTGATCACAAAACACTGCAGACTAATCTACCTTACACCTTAACAGATTGTTTCACTAACTTTCTCCAACAATTGTGTTTTAGGAGAACCACCTGCACTTCCTGCAAGATGACATCTTCTCTGATCTGATCAACCTAAGTCAGCTCTTCTTGCATGGCAACCGTATCCGCACTCTCTCAGAAAATGTGTTCCGAGGCCTGGTCAACCTGGACCGGCTGCTTCTCCATGACAACCGCATCCGCCAGGTGAACCGCAGGGCCTTCAGAGACCTGGGCCGTCTCACCATGCTATTCCTCTTCAACAACTCTCTAGCCGAGCTACCCAGCCAAACACTGCGGGACCTGCAGGGCATTGAGTTCCTGAGGCTCAATGCTAACCCCTGGTCCTGTGGCTGTGAGGCACGCCCTGTGTGGGAGTGGTTTCGTGAGGTGCATGTTTCATCCTCTGAAGTCATCTGTGCTTCTCCCTCGACTCGCCGCGGCCAGGACATGCGCTTCCTTCGGGAAATGGACTTCGCTCTCTGCCCCCTGCCTGACCCTGGCTCTATCGCTGGGTCCACCACAACCACCTTCAGCACCAAAACACGCTGGTGGTTCCACAAAAACAAGCCCCAGTCATCCACCAAAGGTGTATTTGAGAAGGCATCAGAGACAGTGAAAGCTGGTCTCTATGGCAAAGGGCCCTCAACCACCACCTCTGTAGTGAAGTACGAGCTGGGTGAGGAGGAGCTGGCTCTACCCAAACTCGACCCAGAAGAATACTGGGCCAACTATGGCAATGAGGACTCTGGCATCACAGTAAGCTGCTTTGAGCTTGAGTGTCCCGAGTTTGGCCTGCCACCCTCCTCCTCTGCCTCACCCTCTGTATTGTCCATCCTCTCCTTATGTCTACTCACAGTCCCCATCCATCTGCTGTTTGGTTGAAAAACTCTTAGCCCCTCCTTTGGCCTGTTTTAAAGCCACGGGGCCCCTGTCAGACTGTCTACACCCCCTTTGCCTGCTCTGCCTTTAGTAAAGGTGCAGCGAGAGAGATGGGGGGACGCTTAGATTGTGAATCTAGCACTTACAGGGCTTTATACTTTCAGGGCTGCTAAGAGTACTTCAGCTTCATAGATCAGACACAGGTGAGCCTCACCTGTTAGACATCATCAGTCCCTGTAACCAGGGTGACGAGGGCTGAGTCCATTGGTAATATCAGCGCCAATTGATAAAGAATGATCTCTATCACCTCAAACTAGTTCCAGACCACGTACGACAGTGCATTTAGTGCATCCAATGCCTGGCTGCTAGAGAAATACTGATTACTGTTAGAATCAGAGCACAGTAATGACGATACTGTAACCACTTAAAGTGTCTTGTAAATAGATATTGTGTGATTAATATGGTGTCTGTTGTCCAGCACATTTTTACCATTTAGAAATTTGATCCTGAAAACTGTGAAGGCTTAGTGCTTCTACTTGACAGAGCACAATGTGCAGCACAGAGAGAACAAAGATGGCAGAAATAATAAGGTTAATATAAAGGGAATAAAAAGACTGATGCAGCAATAAGAAAGCCGAGAGTAATACAGACAAAGGGTCAGTGCTGGCAGTAGAAGCAGCATCCTGCAGGTTAAAAGTAATAAAATCATCCATCATTCACAACTCTCTGTAAATACGGTGTCTCTAAGACAGACTACCACTGAGAAAGAATGCTTCCTGCTGGAAGCTGGGAAATTGTATCTTGGATGTCTTTCTGTGACATATTGCTATAACGTGTTACGATTGTTAACTTGAAGATCTTAATATAAAACACTGAATATTTCCTTACCCGTGTTGTCATACTTTTTCTTTACCTGTTTGATTCAGTTTTGGGCAGCTCAAACAAAAACTTTCAAAAGTTGAAATACAAGAGCCACAGATTGTCTGTGTGTGATCCCATCATGACTAAAGTGGTCGAAAGGTCTCACCACATGGGCTCACAGTCACAGCCAGCATTGGCCAGAATAGCTCTGGGCATCTGTCCATGTGTGGATAAAATGAGATGAATGGATTCACAGGCTGGCATCGCCGCAAAAGGCAAATACGTCAATAGTTTGTCACTTGTTTGACTCATCAATGGGCCACGCCAGATGGACAGCTGAGATGTAAATTGGCCCGGCTTGTCAATACGTTAAGGGAGATTCTGAGGAGTTTACAAGATGAGAGCTGCAGATGAAAGGCTTACAAGTCAAAACAAAGAGGCAGATGCAA
The DNA here is from genome assembly GCA_000787155.1 of Scartelaos histophorus. Taxonomy (NCBI): domain Eukaryota; kingdom Metazoa; phylum Chordata; class Actinopteri; order Gobiiformes; family Gobiidae; genus Scartelaos; species Scartelaos histophorus. The sequence continues at coordinate 7,788 of KN501920.1, read as the reverse complement.
GCATGAGCTCACGTAAGCTTGTCATAGTGTGGGGTAAAAATAGCATTTTCAAGTCCAAGTAGGGCAATATGGGCACAGCATCAGCTGATCCCCATATGATAGAGCCTTGAAGCATGGCCCAGTATTTCTCCATTCAGTTTCCTCAAGGATTGTAAGGGTCTCCACTCAATGTGTCATACCCAATATGTAGAAGAAAATGTAAAAAGTTCCACACGGTGGTCTTAGGCAGAAATAACTACATTCTTTGACAACTTAAAGGGAATGTTCAGTGTCCTGTTTCTTCAAGTGTGGTGGATGAGGTTCAAACTGAGCCAGGGTGCTCTTCAGTGACCAAGACAATGCAGTCGCTGTCAGATGACCAAAGTGCCAGTTATACCATTCTCCTATCCTTTGTGTTCACTGTGCACGTCTAATGTTTTGTATTAGACAATATATGGAATATATTGGCGTATTTGTTATTTATTTTTACGGTACTAAAAACATGTTACTGAAAGAATTAAGAAAGAAAATAAATTCATACTTGTTTTATCAGAAGCCATTTGTGTGGGAGTTCATTCTATGTCTTGGAGATTGTTCAAGCACCCACATGCACACTGGTGTAACACTGTCCTTCAGGCATTTGTCCAGTTTCTCCAATACATAATATTAGCTAAAGATAAGAAACCATCAAATAACATCCATATCTTTATTTGAGCAGAACATGTAATTTAATATGTTATATAATATTGTGAGATAAATGTAGATTAGATAAACAAAACAGGTGAATCAGATCTCACATAACAAGTAGTAGATAGCAATAACAAAATGCAAGTGCATTAGCAACACCTCTACAATGAACAATTCAAGATCATACACTTTAAATTGACAGGTTATTCATAATTAACATAGCTGTATTACATGCATTTACATGCATTTATATATCCCACATAATGCCATTTGGAAAGTCTCAGTGTGAACATTATTACTACATTAAAAGGGCACATACATTTTCTGGTTAGGTGTCCGCCATCAGCTTGCCTTCATGGAGGTGTTACTTTTCTTGGAAGATTTCTTTCACAGATTGACATTTAGTGTTACTGTCTTATCTTACTAACTGCAGGTGTTTATATTAATCAAAGCTTCTTGGAAAGGAAGTGAGCAGGGTTATCTGCAAATTGACCCGGTTGCATTGAGTACCATACTGTGATGGTACAGTAAAGGTATATATTACACCTATCAATTTATAGCCTTACTTACTCATCTACATAATGCCATTCTGTCTGAATGGTTATATTACTTCTATCAGCCTTGCTATTAGATTTGCTTATATTAAAAGGTATGCATAACTTAGGTGCATAACATTAGCAGATTTGATTATTTTTTATGTGACTATTATAATAACACTTAACACTTGACAAAAAAGTATTTGCATCCTTTACCTAATATTCACATTTGTGTATGGGAAAATCATCTGCTATAAAATGCAACACACTATGCAACACAAATAACTGCAGACAAAAAGGTAGAAAGACATGCTGAACTGAAATTACAAATGAATTAGAAAGAGTTTGTCTGTAACCATGAACTTGAATGACATTACTGTGGCAGACATGTGGAAACAGCCAATATCCCAATTAACCTTGCATTGACGGTGGTGTCTAGTAGTTTGAGGTCATCCGACTGTGTTTTTGTCACTCCTTTCTTTCATTTTCCAAATGTGAATTTCTTTGTCCAACAGTATGTCTGCCAGACTGGATTGTGTGCGCAGACAAGTCAACAAAGCAAAACATAGAAAGTGTTGGATTGGCAAGTGAGAACACAACACTCCCTCTCTCACATTCAGCTTGTCATGTCTATATAAGGAAGAAAGCTGCATTTCAAAGCTCTTCCCTCACATTCCCATTGGTCTGTGGGCTTTTATGTGGCAAAAAAAAAAAAAAAAATCATTGACGCACCTACTTTGTCGACAATGGACTCTGCCAGTTAATTGGACTATCGGGATGTCCGTCAAGTACATAGTAAAGTAGGTGGGATAACTGTACGCCCAATAGAGAAATATTAGTCCCGCCCACATTCATTCATAAAAGAAAAGGCATTGGAAGCTGTGGGTTGGTGTGCGTCACCGTTTTGTAACTATAAACCCTACCTGCTTCATCCAATCACATTCGTAAACATTCACATGCGTAGACACATTTTGTATGTATGCTCTGAGGAGCGGAGCTGATGGAGAAAACAAGCTATAACAAGCCCTCACCCTTTCCTAGTTTTCTCACATACTCCCTCTACTGATGGTGCTACTGACATCATTGTCCGCCTGCGCCCCCTTTGAATTCAAACACATTGTTCCCTATTCTCTCTAAGGTGCAACTTACAGCACTAACAGCTCCTGACTGATTCACAGGTGCTCTCTCTCTTTCCGAAAACAAGAGCAGCCATATCCCTCCATTTGTGTGTACATCTGTTTTGTGTAGCAGCTATGACTCAATATCTGTTATTATCTGTTAAAAAATAGATACTAGACTCATCATACTATCATTTTTTCCTTCTCATAGCCCTGTGGAGGGAAATACTTCCATGTGAGAGAAGCAGAGAAAGTGATCTTTGTGCAGTAAAGCAGCTGGGCTCCTCACTTAGATGGAGCACAAAGTAACTGCATAAGAAAGATTGGCAGGAGATCTGTGCTTATGTAAGATTAAGCAAAATGCAAACAGCTCAACAGCGTTGTACAGTTGCCTGTACAAATGCAATCTTTATTATAAAAAAGTACTGTGCTGTTTTACATGAAAAGTGCTCTAAAAATAAAATGGGAAACTCCACAGCTCTAGTACTGTGAATCCTGCATATGAAGAAAGGTACTACCTGTGCTTGCTATACTAACATTTTAAACTTTTTTTTCCCAAAAAGTAAGGGCTTGATACCTTTTGAACTCTCCAACAAGAAATTGCTTCTATAAATGTATTGTTTTGAGATTCTTGGTCTGCCATATGTATTTTGGAGAACTGAACATCAAAGACCCAACAAAGAAAATTTCAAAACTCTGACAGTAATGCTTTTTGAAATATTGAAAAAATAAATCAAAAACAAGAATAAACATAAAGAGAGCTCAATTACTACTGTGAACACACACACACACAAAACTGAAAACATCTTCTACTTTCAAAAATTGATCTTTTACACCACTGATTTTCAACCAGCAGCGCAGGGACCACTAGAGCACTTTGAGGTAGTACCAAGTGTGATTAAAAAAATAAATAAATAAATAAAATTCAGTAGTTATCTCACACATGCATTTAACTGAATAATTTACTATTCTGAGAGCAACTTCTGAAATAGCTAAGAAAGCAAAATGCTGATCATTGCCAAAAGAAAGAAAGAATCATGCACAGGGCCAGGGAAAATATTTGATGTAATTTAGTAGTCCTCCTGTGGACTCACCACCTGCAGAGGGGTTCATAGGGTCTGGGTCTGGTGCACAGAGTAATGGGCAGTGCTGCCCCCGCGACCCATTCGGATTAAGCGGGAGAAGATGGATGGATGGATGGTAATTTAGTAGTATTTTAGTTGGTGGTGTCATGTAATATTTTTAATTAAGAAAGCATGCCATGATGCAAAAACACTTGAAATGTTGTTTTACACAACTAAGACAACATGGTTGAATGTGGTGAGTATGGTGAAAGGCGCACGTGTCCTTGTCCCTTATGCAGTGAGTCACTGGAGGCAGAAACAGACCTGTGAGCTGGAGGACTTCTATATAATAGACCTTCACACTTTAGTGGTGCAGCTGCACCACTCAGAGCGACGGCTTCATTCACACTATTATCTATGACCTAACTGTCTGCCATTACCACTAACCATAATGGACATGTGTATCACTTTGGTCACGATTTTTGTTTTACTGCTACAAAATACCATGAAAAACCATACTTATTACAGTGTGCAAGTTCACCTCTGTACAGAACTGACCAGTAAATCTGTAGGTGGGGTCACCTTCATGTCATTAGAGATATATATGTTTTAAAAGTTATTGAACTTTTAAAGGTGGACTATCCATCCTATTGGTCAAAATATAATTGCTCTATAATGCAAGTTACTGTATATACTGTAAGTTATCATCATGTATAGAGCCCATGTCTACAATTAATTGTAAAAGTAAAAGGTAACTAAGTGTGCATGGAAATTGAACTATGGTATTTTTATGAAAATTTCACTGAGTTATGCCAAATGGTCAGTATGTTGCATTTACTTTGTCTACTTCACATAATCATCAGTTTGAACAGCACGTCTAACTGTCTAGAAACTTGCATAAGACTTTTCACACATATTCCAAGTCTTACATAAATGGGCCTAAGGGCCTCTGAATAATCTTGGCTGCACACGTAGTCCTTACTCCATCAGTGTCATAGAGTGTACCAGTAACACCAGTTGACTGGTGAAGTCATCTTGTTATTGGTCATAGATGCTCATTGCCTAGATATACCCTTGCATAATCGCTTTGATGTCTGGCAATATCAGCACATTTGAACCACTATACTTTATCATCATTATTCATATAATCAGACTGGATAAGGTGAAAATTCATTGACGCCAATATGGGGTTGCAAACAGAGCTTGCTGTTCACGGAAAGATATGAAAATGAGAATTTGTGTGAACGAAATGCAGACAGAAAGATAGCAACAGGAGAGGTGTGACGTCTGACTCACGTAGTTGGAGTGTTCCTCTACTGAGAACATTTGGCGGGCTTAAGTGTTCACGCATGCACAGCCAACACACAACCCAAAAACCCCCAAAACAACACACACACACACACACACACACGCACACGCACACACACACAAAATAATTAATACACACTTATGTACAAATCACATTGGCACCATGAGCTCCACTTGGAATGGGGTCCAATGAGAGACAGACGGTCACAATCACATCATTAAAGTCAAACCAACACCATGCAGTCCTACACGTGCGGCCACGAAAAATACACAAACACACATACATGCATATGCAGACATATATACATACACATACAGACACACACGCGCGCTAACAGGGGCAGTTCTCTTCTCACACATTTGCTTCAACAGGTGGCACCAAAATACACAGATATTTTGTGGGTGCTCCCTTGATGACATCTCAGCTGCATCGTGCGCAGTAGGCTTCATGCTGCATACGTCAAGTGATGTTGTTGGCCCAAATATAAACTATTTTTGCGCAATTCCAGATTTCTTTATGAAAAATATTGTGAAAAAAGTAAATAAAAACATACAGCATCAACCAAGATGACAGCAAACAAATCTGTACAAAGTGTGTTAGATCCAACCATGAGGCAAACAGATGGGGTAACGTAGCTGCAGAGTCTCACAGGAATAGTGACTGCTTATGAGTCAAGTTGTCAGTCAAAATGAGGCCAAGAAAACAGATAAGGAGGAGGGAAAAGAAACTTTTGCTCCTGGGAGGCACAGTGGTGTCGTGGTCATGCCACAACAGCTTTGTGAGGAGTTTGCATGTTCTGTTATAGTCTTCTAATTAGGCTCCAGCAAGATACTCCGGACTAAGATTCCATCACTCTGGAGAAGGGCTCTTGGAGATGGTCCTCTTAAAAGTTACACAATACACCTTTAAGAGGACCATCTCCTCTTAAAGGTGTATTGTGTAACTTTTCTGCTGGACGGTGGGTCAAATGCTTTTCTCCATGGAGAAGTTATAGCTTTGTCTGGAATGTTTCGCAGTTTGGTTTGCTATGGTTTTATCATGAACCCCACAAAAATTAAACCCTTTACATTGAAAGGTTTTTCTAACTGCCAAATGCATTTCTAAAAGACACTGTTCTGGCCTTGGGTAGAAATGACATTAATTTACCCAAAGAAAAGATTGAGAGAAATGTTTCCACAATATATGAATACATTTTTTATAATATTCTTGTACTGCTGTTGTCATATGTACAAATAGTAATAATAAATATTAAATTCTGCAGACATAGCATGCATAGCATTTAACTACCTACTTTTGGACTTCTGGAATAAGGGGTATACTTATATTTACTGAAATCACACTGTATTTATAGTAATGTATGGAAAATGATGCTCATATAAATAAATAAATAAATTCTACAAATACTACTACAAAGCTTGTAAGTAAATACTGCAATTTTGAAAGTTGACCAAAGAATTTAAAGGTCCAACACTCATTAGACACCAGAGGAAAAGGGGCATGCACCGTCACCTGGGAGACTTTCTGTAGTTCCTCTCTTGAGCTTGTTTTGCAGTCATTTTCACACCAGAGCCAGATTCTTCCTGTGGTACATTGGATTTCATGCTGAGTCAACGTCACTGCAGAATGTCGCTCCAGCCAGCTACCCAATGCTTCAATCAGAAGAGTTAACATACAGAAATATACCCATCGGAAAGGCCACAGACACTGAACGTGCAATATCCAAGTGGTTATACTGGTCAATAGTTTTTTACTTTGTCATGATTAAAGGTGCACAATGTAACTTTACTGGTGCCACTCGTGCCAACTGCTTGTCTCAGTGGAGAAGTTATTGCTCTGTCAATAATGTTCCACTGCACAGCAGTAAATTTATCTTGATGAAAAGAAGCAGGTGACCCAACCGGGAAAAGTTACAGATCAGATCTGTGAAGAGGACAGCCATACTGTGAAGTATTCAGTTCAAAACATTAACATCTCCAGTGAGACAAGCAGTTGACAAACCCTCCACCAGAAGTTATGTGGTACGTTCAGTTGATTGCAACATTTTACATCGTGTTGCTGATGTATTTAGTTCTACTTCTAGTTGTCTAACTGTTGTCTGACATTGTCTCTCACCATCTGCTCCATTAATCCATAATGTCCTCTGATTCACACAACGGTCCCTGTGACATACACAAGTGTGAAATCCTGAGCCTGTCAGATCTCAAAAGTTGTGCAAGGTGAGGCCTGGTAAGAGCTGGATGGGAGACTTAACACTAGGTCCTTAAGCAAAGCACTTCACTCACATTACCTAGTATGAAAGGTGTGTGTGTGTGTGTGATGGTGGTGGACGGAGGGGCTGATGGTGCAGACTGGCAGCCTTGCTTCTGTCAGTCTGCCCCAGGGCAGCTGTGGCTACTATAGTCACTTACCACCACTGAGAGTGAATGAACAAGTCTTTTTGAGTATCCAGAGATTATATAATATAAAACTGATGCATTATTATTGTTATTCATAATAAGACTGTATATAAGCAAAGGTGCTGTATATTTAAACACTAAACTAATTTAATTCAATTAGTAATAAGTAATAAGTATCTGTGTGAACTTATGTATACTTTTCCATATACACACAGCTCTCAGATCAGCATGCACCCTTTTAACAGCAAATCATGTTGTGAAGAATCAACCCAAATCCACACTTTTTTTTTTTTTAACAGTCTGGATATTTATAAACTCCACAGTGCGACATGACTCTCATGTGAGTTTGCCACAGTTCAGTTCATATGGCACAGGCCTCCATGTATGAAATTAGATATATTTTAGTCTTCACAATGATTCCTGGTCATTCACACATACTGTGTTGAGTAATATTTATCATAATATCTGCATAAATGAAGTGGAATGACGGCAACAGGAATGATGGATGTGTCTTACTTCCACTCCATTACCATAAAATTACATATACACATATACACACACATAGATCTAAGATAAGTTTTTAAGGTACAGCAGCTTTAAGTACCACAACTTGTTTTACATTGACTTCCTTTGGTTAAATTCCTGCTTAATATGTCACTCCTTAAGCCCTAATTTAGTAGCCAGGCTGGCGCCACCTAG